>SJYT01044564.1:89064-110793 GCA_006410635.1 Cephalophus harveyi | reverse complement strand
TACCATAATTTTTTTCTTCTGTGAGTCCCTTAGAAAGTTTGTAGGTATACAAGATTGCTTCTTTATTTCTTGAAGTGTTCTTTACATGTTGAACTTCAAAATGCATGTTTTCTACGTTAGGATATAGAACATCTATCTGGCACAGTTCCAGGAAATGTGTAGCAAACAGTGTAAATGCCTAGAATATATAATAAATATCAATATTTAAAAATCCACTAGAAATTTTTAACTTTTTAAACATAAAATTTATTTTAACTTATTAAGTAACTTCACAGAAATGTAATGAAACTGGTGAACTTTGAAGCTAACATGGTCAACTCATCTTAAAATGTTTTGAAATTTTATATTTGATGAGGGAAACATCTATTATGTTTACACAAACACATGTATGTTACATTATGGAAAAGAGAACAAATGCAAAAATCCTAAACGAAAGAATCTGAAGATACTGAAAGGATGAAGTTTACCAGAAATATAGCTATTAAGTGAGGTAATCATTTATTAGAGAAGTTACCCACAAACAAAATCATAACATTTCCCTCACTTTAAAAAATTTTTACTTTAAAAGTAGATTCCTCCCATATAAGTAGTTTAGGGAAAGTGAAATCAGTGGATTATCTTAGGTATTTGAAACTGCATAGGTTTTTGCTTTTATATTTGCATTAAGTTAGGGTTAGGTACTTATACAGGGGGAAAAAAAGGTTGAGAACACTGCTTAGTACAATGATTCTTTAAGTTTAGTAATCCCCTGGGGAGCTTGTTAAAGATGCAAATTATTGATGCTTATCCCCCTCACATTCTCAATCAGTAACTGTAATTTAGAGCCCCAAGAAATTGCATTTTCCCTAAGCACTTTAGGTGATTTTGATGGAGATGGTTCAAGTGACTTAAGACCAGCACAGTGGCTTCCTGCCCTGTGTTCAGAGTTACTGAAGCAGATATGACTAATTATGTCAGTGAGAAATGAAATATATGATTAGTAGAAAATTTAAATAGTAAAACATTAAAAAGAAAATATTTCACTGGCAAATGACTATCAGTTATGGAAAGGAGTTAGCAAGGGAAGGAATAGTTTTGTATATGACAGAAAAATATGTAATAAATCTCAACTATTAAACAAATCAAAGGAGGGTGTAAAACAAACAAAATTTATAAAGCAACAAGAAAATTTTTTCTTAGAAATTTATCTTTGGCTGTGCTGGGTCTTCATTGCTGCCTGTGGGCTTTCTCTACTTATGGTGAGTGGGAGCTACTCTCTAGTTGCTGTGCATAGGCTTCTCATTGCAGTGGCTTCTCTCGTTTTGGAGTACGGGCTCTACTGCGCATAGGCTCAGTAGGTGCAGTGCATGGGCTTAGTTATCTTGCAGCACGTGGAATCTCCCCAGACCAGGGATCGAACCCATGCTCCCTGCACTGGCAGTCAGATTCTTAATCACTAGAAAACCAGGCTAGTCCCAAGAAAATATCCCAGTAAACTATTTAGAAGCTAGAGATGATGTTCATAGTAACTATTATGTCCTCAAATTTTATGCCCGCATACTCAGTTGCCCAATCGTGTCCAACTCTCTGTGACCCCAGGGACTGTAGCACTCCAGGCTCCTCTGTCCACGGAATTTTCCAGGCAACAATACTAGAGTGGGTTGCCCTTTCCTACTCCAGAGGATTTTTCTGACCCAGGGATGAAACCCACATCTCTTGTGTCTCTTGCACTGGCAGGTGGATTCTTTACCACTGTGCCACCTGGGAGGCCCAAACTATTAATCAGATACACACAAATTAAAGAAATTGTGAGGTATCATCATATACACTAAAATATCTTTTTTTATTAAGACAGTAAATTTGGCTCCATCATCATTGCTGATAGCATTATAAACTGCAACAGCCCTTTGGAAAGTAGCACTGTGGGCTATTTAATCAGACCCTCTGGCTTTATCACCTTGACTTTGCTGCCTACTCTAAAGAATACACGGAAGAACTGTACAAAAAAAGATCTTCACGACCAAGATAATCACGATGGTGGGATCACTCACCTAGAGCCAGACATCCTGGGATGTGAAGTCAAGTGGCCCTTAGAAAGCATCACTATGAACAAAGCTAGTGGAGGTGATAGAATTCCAGTTGAACTGTTTCAAATCCTGAAAGATGATGATGTGAAAATGCTGTACTCAATATGCCAGCAAATTTGGAAAACTCAGCAGTGGCCACAGGACTGGAAAAGGTCAGTTTTCATTCCAATCCCAAAGGAAGGCAATGCCAAAGAATGCTCAAACTACTGCACAATTGCACTCATCCCACATGCTAGTAAAGTTATGCTCAAAATTCTCCAAGTCAGGCTTCAGCAATACGTGAACCATGAACTTCCAGACGTTCAAGCTGGTTTTAGAAAAGGCAGAGGAACCAGAGATCAAATTGCCAACATCCGCTGGATCATGGAAAAAGCAAGAGAGTTCCAGAAAAACATCTATTTCTGCTTCATTGACTATGCCAAAGCCTTTGACTGTGTGGATCACAATAAACTGTGGAAAATTCTGAAAAGGAACTAAAAAGCCTCTTGATGAAAGTGAAAGAGGAGAGTGAAAAAGTTGGCTTAAAGCTCAACATTTAGAAAACGAAGATCATGGCATCTGGTCCCATCACTTCATGGGAAATAGATGGGAAACAGTGGAAACAGTGTCAGACTTTATTTTGGGGGCTCCAAAATCACTGCAGATGGTGACTGCAGCCATGAAATTAAAAGACCCTTACTCCTTAGGAGGAAACTTATGACTGACTTAGATAGCACATTAAAAAGCAAAGATATTCCTTTCCAACAAAGGTCCATCTAGTCAAGGCTATGGTTTTTCCAGTGATCATGTATGGATGTGAGAGTTGGACTGTGAAGAAGGCTAAGCGCTGAAGAATTGATGCTTTTGAACTGTGGTGTTGGAGAAGACTCTTGAGAGTCCCTTGGACTGCAAGGAGATCCAACCAGTCCAACCTATATGAGACCAGTCCTGGGTGTTCATTGGAAGGACTGATGCTGAGGGTGAAACTCCAATACTTTGGCCACCTCATGCAAAGAGTTGACTCATTGGAAAAGACTCTGATGCTGGGAGGGATTGGGGGCAGGAGGAGAAGGGGACAATAGAGGATGAGATGGCTGGATGGCATCACTGACTCGATGCACATGAGTTTGGGTGAACTCCGGAAGTCGGTGATGGACAGGGAGGCCTGGCATGCTGCAATTCATGGGGTCACAAAGAGTCGGACATGACTGAGCGACTGAACTGAACTGAACTAAGCAATGCCAGTTTGTTGACAGCAACCCTGGTCTTGGGTCCTCCTCTGCACACATCTTCGACCAGATGAATCCTCACACTTTTCCTGTGACATACTCGTATTTCACCCCCTGTAAGAGGGGCTCTTACATCCTCATCTATCAAATTTTATATATCAAATCAATTTATTATAGTAACTCCATAGATTCCATTTCAAGTTAATTTGATTTAACAAATAATTATTCAGAACCTTTATATTGCAAAAACTGTACTAGGCAGTAAAGATACTAGGTTAGAAAAATAATTAACTTTAAGCTCCTTAAAAGTAAGTAACAGTAATTATATTTTTACTATTAAGCCAGCTGCTTCAGGATAGTGGAGAACATAAGACAAGTAAATTCCATGAACATGAGCCCATGGCACTGCATTTGCTATGAAGTGAGTTCTTTAATCAGAAGCAGTTCTGCGGTTCTGTGTGGAATATCATGACAGTGGATAAAGCATTCTATTAGGTTTATGGGTGGCAGCTTTTGCAGAAGTCACACATTCAGGGAAGGCAAATCTGTATCCAGCATAAGTACCCCAGTCCAGTAAGAACAAACTGCTGCCCCTTTCACAGTGGAAGTGGTCCAACATAATCAACCCGCCAACAGGCAACAGGCTAATCACCTCAGGGAATGGCAATGTATCAGAAGCTCAATTTTGGTCACTGCAGCTGGCAGACTGGGCACTCAGGGATGGCTGTGGCCAGGGTGGCCACAGTGAGTAGAAATCTTTGTTGCTGAGCCTATGGATAACCTCCATCCATGCCCTGTGGCCACTTTGTCCATGAGCCTATTGATGATCGCAGGGTGGCTAGGGAAAGACGCTGACTGGTATCCAGAGAACAAGTCATCCTATTCACTTGATTATTAAAATTCTCTTCTCCTGAGGCCACTCTTTGGTGAATATTCACATGAGATAAACATCTTTATTTTTTTTTTTTTACCTATTCCAAGAGATTTATCCACATTCCTCTTCTTCAAAGATCCTTGCCAACAGTTTTCTAAAAATGTTCCTTTGTAGTCTCAGCTAGACCAGTGGCCACAGCCCATGAACTGATATATAATCACATATCTGGCCATTTCTCTTTACAAGCAAAATGAACAACCAGGTACTGTGCTTGAAGTTCTACCCAATCAGACAATTTTCCTTTACCAGTGCTCTTTGTGGACTAGAAAGGGACTATAATACTAAAGCTGTTCACTTTTGGGTGCCACCTGAATGTCATGCAAAACCATCTGTAAACAAGGCAATTCTCCTCCCCTGTCAACTCTCTAAGAGGCAACTGGTACAAAGTGAGAAAGAGAAAGCAGTGTAGTAGGAATGAGCAGTTGGGCCATTTCTTTGTGTAACTTACTTGTGACTTCAGGGCCTCTCTGGTCCAATCGTGTATATATCCCTTCCATTTGATGATGGAGTGCTGCTGTGCATGCCCAACTTTAACATCTAGCTCACAATGGGCAGCTCAGGTCACATGATAATTTGGTGGCCTGTGGTTAATCTTTCAGTCTCTACTAAGGCACAGAAGCTGGCTATAAGCTGTTGCTCAAAAGAAAAGTAGTTATCAACAGAGGATGGCAGAGCTATGCTCCAAAGTCCTAATGCCCTGTGCTGCAATTCACCTACAAATAACCTGTCAAAGAGTCCAAACAGCACCTCTATATGTCACTGACACTTCAGACACTATTGGACCTGCTTGATCATATGGCCTAAGTAGAAGAGCAGCTTGCAAGGCTGAACCTGTTGCAGACTACCACACTAAGATCACTTGGTAAATGGGCTGAAGTAACACATCCAAAGAAGAAATAGGTTGCCTCTAAAATCCAAAGAGGGTAACAATGCATTTTGCGTCTTTTTAGAGAGGCCAGATTTAACAACTTATCTTCCACCTTAGAAGTGATATCTCAACATGTCCCATACCATTCAACTCCCAGATAGTTCACTGAGGAAGAAGGCCACTGTACTTTTTTCTTTTAAAAAATTGGTTTAAAATAAAGCATAATTAATTTATATGTAAGAGAGAGGGATGGGAGAGATAAGAATACCAGACCATCTAATCTGTCTCCTGAGAAACCTGTATGCGGGTCAAGAAGTTAACAGTTAGAACCCTGTGTGGAACAACTGATTAGTTCAACATCGAGAAAGGAGTATGACAGAGCTGTCTGCTGTCACTCTGTTTAACCTATATGCTAAGCACACTATGAGAAATGCCGGGCTGGATGAGTTACAAGATAGGCGGGAGAAACATCAACAGCAACAGATATGCAGATGATACCACTCTAACAGCAGAGAGCGAAGAGGAACTAAAGAGCCTTTTGATGAGGGGAAGAAGCAGAGTGAAAGAGCCAGCTTAAGACTAAATATTAAAAAAACTAAGGTCATGGCATCTGGCTCCACTACTGCATGGCAAATGGAAGAGGAAAAGGTGGAAGTAGTGACAGATTTCCTCTTCTTGGGCTCCAAATTCACTATGGACTGTGACTGCAGCCATGAAATTAGAAGACTAGTGCTTCTTGGCAGGGAAGCGATGACAAACCTAAACAGTGTGTTGAAAAGCAGAGACATTACTCTGCCGACAAAGGTCCATATAGTCAAGGTTATGGTCTTCCCAGTAGTCATGTGTGCTTGTGAGAGCTGGACTGTAACGAAGGCAGAACACCAAAGAATTGAGCCCTTCAAACTGTGGTGCTGGAGAAGACTCCTGAAAGTCCCTTGGACAGCAAGGAGATCAAACCAGTCAATATTAAGGGAAATCAATCCTGAATATTCACTGGAAGGACTGATGCTGAAGCTGAAGCTCCTGTATTTTGATCATCTGATGAGAACAGACGACACTGGAAAAGTCCCTGATGCTGGGAAACATTGAGGGCAGAAGGAGAAGAGGATGTCAGAGGATGAAATGGCTGGACAGCATCACTGATGCAATAAACATGAACTTGGGAAAATGTCAGGAGATGGTGAGGGGCAGGGAGGCCTGGCATCCTGCAGTCCATGGGGCTGCAAAGAGTGGGACACGACTGGGTGACTGAAAAACAACAACAATAATTTACAGTGTTGCGTTAGTTTCAAGTATATAGCAAAGTGATTGCATTATACATATATATATTTGAGTATTCTTGTCTGGGAAATCCCATGGACAGAGGAGCCTGGCAGGCTACAGTCCATGGAGTCACAAAAGAGTCAGACACGACTTAGTGACTAAATATATATATATATATACACGCACACATTCTTTTTCATTATAGGTTATTATAAGATATTAAGGATAGTTCCCTGTGCTATAAATGAGGTCCTTATTGTTTACCTATTTTATATTAGTAGTGTGTATATGTTAATCCCAAACTCCTAAATTATTTCTCCCCCAATCCCTTCTTTCCCTTTGGTAATGATAAATTTGTTTTCTATGTCTGTGAGTATATTTCTCTTTTGTAAATAAGCTCATTTGTATCATTTTTTTAGATTTCACATATAAATATATAACACTTATCTATTTCTGATGCACTTCACTTAATATGATCATTTCTAAGTCCATTCATGTTGTTGCAAATGGTATAATTCCATTCTTTTTGGTGACAGAGTATATTCCATTTGTATATAATTGAGTCTTCCCTGGTGGCTCAGATGGTAAAGTGTCTGCCTGTGATGCAGGAGACCTGGGTTCGATCCCTGGGTTGGGAAGATCTTCTGGAGAAGGAAACGGCAACCCACTCCAGTACTCTTGCCTGGAAAATCCGACGGACAGAGGAGCGTGGTAGGCTACAGTCCATGGGGTCGCAAAGAGTCGGACACGACTGAGCGACTTCACTTTCACTTTCATGTGTATAAATACACACACCCACACACACACACCACATCTTCTCTATCCATTCATCTGCCAGTGGACATTTAGATTACTTCCATGCCTTGGCTATTGTATATAGTGCTGCCATGAACACTGGGGTGCATATCTTTTTTCAAAGTTTTACAGTTATAGAGTTTTCTCTGGGTATATGCTCAAGAGTGGGATTGCTGGATCATATTTAACTCTAGGTTTAGTTTTTTAAGGAACCTTCATAGTGTTCTTGGTGGCTGCACTAATTTACATTCCAACCAACACTGTAGGAGGGCTCTTTTTTCTCCACATTCTCTCCAGCATTTATTGTTGTAGATTTTTTAATGATAAGTCATTCTGACTGGTAAGAGGCGATAACTCATTGCAGTTCTGACTTGCATTTCTGTAATAATTAGCAATATTGAGCATCTTTTCATTTGCCTGGTAGCCATCTGTATGCTTTCTTTGGAGAAATGTCTACTTACATCTTCTATCCTTTTTTTGATTTTTTTTTTTTAATATTAAGCTGTATGAGCTGTTTGTATGTTTTGGAAATTAAGCCCTTCTCAACTGAATCAATTTTCAAACATTTTCTCCCAGTTTGTAGACTGTCTTTTTGTTTTCATTATGGTTTCCTTTGCTGGGCTTCCTCGGTAGCTCAAACAATAAAGAATCTGCCTGCAGTGCAGGTGACCTGGGTTTGATCCTTGGGTCAGGAAGATCCCCTGAAGAAGGGAATGGCAACCCACTCTAGTATTCTTGCCTGGAAAATTCCAAGGACAAAGGAGCCTGTCAGGCTACAGGCCATGGGCTTGCAAAGAGTCAGACAAAACTGTGCGACTAACACTTGCACACTTGGCTGTGCAAAAACCCTTAAATTAAATTAGGTCCCATTTGTTTATTTTTGGCTTTATATTCATTACTTTAGGAGACAGATCCCAAAAGATATTGCCGTGATTTATCTTAAAGAGTATTCTGCGTACATTTTCCACTAGGAGTTTTATAGTATCCAGTCTTAGGATGAGGTCTTCAATTCACTTTGAGTTTATTTTTGTGTATGATGTTAAAGACTGGTCTAATATCATTCTTTTAGATGTAGATGTCCAGTTTTCCCAGCACCACTTATTAAAGAGACTGTCTTTTTTCCATTATATATTCTCGCCTCCTTTGTCATAGATTAACTGACAATAAGTGCATGAGTTTATTTTGGGGGCTTTCCATCCTGTTCCATTAATCAGTTTTTGTGTCAGTACTATACTGCTTTAATTACTGTAGCTTTGTAGTATAGCCTGGAGTCAGGGAGTCTTATTCCTTCAGCTTTGTTCTCCTTTCTCAAGACTGCTTTGGCTATTTGGGGTCTTTGGCTATTTGGTGTTTCCATATAAACTTAAAATATTTTTGTTCTAGTTCGATGAAAAATGCCATTGGCAATTTAATAGGGATTGCACTGAATATGCAGATTGCTTTGGGGAGTATGCTCATTTTAACAATATTTATTCATCTAATCCAAGAACACAGTATATCTTTCCATCTGTTTGTGTCATCTTCAATTTCTTTCATCACATCTAACAGTTTTTGGAGTACAGGTCTTTAGGCCCCTGTATTTTTGTAGAATTAATCTCCCTCCTCTGACATGCAGATGTCTTACCAAAAAGTCTAGAGTAGTTGCTACTTCGTGCTCACTAGGTCTGATCAGAATAATGTTACCAATGTAATGGACCAGTATGATATCTTGTCAGAAGGGAAATAATCAAGATCCTTACAAACTAAATTATGACAGAGTTGGAGAGTTGATATACCCCTGAAATTGGACAGTAAAGGGGTATTTCTGACCTTGCCAGCTGAAAGCAAGCTGATTCTGGTGATCTTTATTGACAGATATAGAGAAAAAAACATTGGCTAGATGAATTATCCACACAAACCAGGTATCAGAGGATATGTCAATATGCTCAAGTAATGAAATGTCATCTGGTACAAATAGTTGCAGTTACAATCACTACCTGGTTAAGGTTACAATTACTCATTGTCATTCTCCAAGGTCTATCTGTCCTCCGCACAGGCCAAATCAGTGCATTAAATGGGAATGTGCTGGAAATTACCACCCCTGCAACTTTCAAGTCCTTGATGGTGGCACTAATCTCTCCAATCTCTCTAGGAATAGGCTTTGGATTACTATTTTCCTATATAAGAATAATACTGTTGATGTTCAGTCACTGAGTCGTGTCTGACTCTTTGTGACCCAATGGACTGCAACATGCCAGGCTTCCCTGTCCTTCACTACCTCCTGGAGTTTGCTTAAACTCATGTCAATTGAGTTGGTAACACCATACAATCATCTCATCCTCTGCCATCTACCTCTCCTCTTGCTCTCAATCTTTCCCAGCATCAGAGTCTTTTCCTCAATTGAGTTAGCTCTTCACATCATGTGGCCAAAGTATTGGAGCTTCAGTTTCAGCATAAGTCCTTCCAATGAATATTCAGGATTGATTTTCTTTAGGATTGACTAGCTTGATCTCCAAGCTGTCCAAAGGACTCTCAAGAATCTTCTCCAGAACCACAATTTGAATACATCAATTCTTCAGCACTCAGCCTTCTTTATGGTCCAACTCTCACATTCATACGTGACTACTGGAAAAACCATAGCTTTAACTATACGGACCTTTGTCAGCAAAGTGACGTCTCTACTTTTTAAGACTGTCTAGGTTTGTCATGGCTTTTCTCCAAGGAGCAAGTGTCTTTTAATTTCACGGCTGCAGTCACTGTCTTCAGTGATTTTGGAGCCCAAGAAAATAAAGTCTGTCACTGTTTCCACTTTTTCCCCATCTATTTGCCATGAAGTGATGGAACCAGATACCACAATCTTAGTTTTTTTAATGGTGAGTCTTAAGCCAGCTTTTTCACTCTCCTTTTTTACCCTCATCAAAAACTCCTTAGTTCCTCTTTGCTCTTTGCCATTAGAGCAGTGTCATCTGCATATCTGAGGTCACTGATATTTCTCCCAGTAATCTTGATTCCAGCTTCTGCTTCCTCCAGCCTGGCCTTTCACATGATGTGCTCTGCATCTAAGTTAAATAATCAGGGTGATAAAATACAACCTTGACATACTACTTTCGCAATTTTGGACCAGTCTGTCGTTCCCTGCCTGGTTCTAACTGTTGCTTCTTATACTCCATACAGGTTTCTCAGGAGACAGGTAAGGTGATCTAGTATACCTATATCTTAAGTATTTTTCACAGTTTGTTATGATCCACAGAGTCAAAGATGTAGCAGAGTCAATGAAGAAGAAGTAGATTTATTTTTTGGAATTCCTTTGCTTTTTCTATGATCCAGGAATAGTACTGGTGGTTTCCATTGTTCTCTCCTGCCATAATAGTCCTCATTTCACAAAGTCATTCTCCTTGTTTCTTGTAAGTCATTGATTAAGAGTATCTATGATGATATTTTGCACATTTGTATTGGTAGATTACACTATGGACTATCAGTGCCTTCTCTACTACTAAAAATGGAGTCATTAGTATCAAAATCTAATAAGATTAGAAAGTCAATTCCCAAAAGTCTAGAACAGATTTAAAACATTCATTCTTAAATATTTGTTCCCCTAGAACACTCTTGATAACAATCTGTATTAGGGTTCTCCAGAGAAACAGAATTAACAGGATGTGTCAGGAAGGGCGGCGGGAGGAGATACCCCTCATCCAAGGTAAAGAGCAGCGGCTGTGATTTGTTGGAGCAGCCGTGAAGAGATACCCCACGCCCAAGGTAAGAGAAACCCAAGTTAGATGGTAGGTGTTGCAAGAGGGCATCAGAGGGCAGACACACTGAAACCATACTCATAGAAATCCAGTCAATCTAATCACACTAGGACCACAGCCTTGTCTAACTCAATGAAACAAAGCCATGCCCGAGGGGCAACACAAGATGGGCGGATCATGGTGGAGAGGTCTGACAGAATGTGGTCCACTGGAGAAGGGAATGGCAAACCACTTCAGTATTCTGAAAAACCCCATGAACAGTATTCTGCCTTGAGAACCCCATGAATAGTATGAAAAGGCAAAATGATAGGATACTGAAAGAGGTACTCCCCGGGTCAGTAGGTGCCCAATATGCTACTAGAGGTCAGTGGAGAAATAACTCCAGAAAGAATGAAGGGACGGAGCCAAAGTAAAAATAATATCCAGTAGTGGATGTGACTGGTGATAGAAGCAAGGTCCGATGCTGTAAAGAGCAATATTGCATAGGAACCTGGAATGTCAGGTCCATCAATCAAGGCAAATTGGAGGTAGTCAAACAAGAGATGACAAGGGTGAACGTTGACATTCTAGGAATCAGTAAACTAAAATGGACTGGAATGGGTGAATTTAACTCAGATGACCATTATATCTACTACTGTGGGCAGGAATCCCTCAGAAGAAATGGAGTAGCCATTATGGTCAACAGAAGAGTCCGAAATGCACTACTTGGATGCAATCTCAAAAACGACAGAATGATCTCTGTTCGTTTCCAAGGCAAACCATTCAATATCACAGTAATCCAAGTCTATGCCCCAACCAGTAACTCTGAAGAAGCTGAAGTTGAACGGTTCTATGAAGACCTGCAAGACCTTTTAGAACTAATACCAAAAACAGATGTCCTTTTCATTATAGGGGACTGGAATGCAAAAGTAGGAAGTCAAGAAACACCTGGAATAACAGGTAAATTTGGCCTTGGAATACGGAATGAAGCAGGGCAAAGACTAATAGAATTTTACCAAGATAATGCACTGGTCATAGCAAACACCCTCTTCCAACAACACAAGAGAAGACTCTACACATGGACATCACCAGATGGTCAACACTAAAATCAAAATGATTATATTCTCTGCAGCAAAAGATGGAGAAGCTCTATACAGTCAACAAAAACCAGACCAGGAGCTGACTGTGGCTAAGACCATGAACTCCTTATTACCAAATTCAGATTCAAATTGAAGAAAGCAGGGAAAACTGTTAGACCATTCAGATATGACCTAAATCAAATCCCTTATGATTATACAGTGGAAGTGAGAAATAGATTAAAGGGCCTAGATCTGATAGATAGAGTGCCTGATGAACTATGGACTGAGGTTCGTGACACTGTACAGGAGACAGGGATCAAGACCATCCCCATGGAAAAGAAATGCAAAAAAGCAAAATGGCTGTCTGGGGAAGCCTTACAAATAGCTGTGAAAAGAAGAGAAGCAAAAGAAAAGGAGAAAAGGAAAGATATAAGCATCTGAATGCAGAGTTCCAAAGAATAGCAAGAAGAGATAAGAAAGCCTTCTTCAGTGATCAATGCGAAGAAATAGAGGAAAACAACAGAATGGGAAAGACTAGAGATTTTTTCAAGAAAATTAGAGATACCAAGGGAACATTTCATGCAAAGATGGGCTCGATAAAGGACAGAAATGGTATGGACCTAACAGAAGCAGAAGATATTAAGAAGAGATGGCAAGAATACACAGAAGAACTGTACAAAAAGGATCTTCATGACCCAGATAATCACGATGGTGTGATCACTATGATGCTAAAGCTGAAACTCCAGTACTTTGGCCACCTCATGCGAAGAGTTGACTCATTGGAAAAGACTCTGATGCTGGGAGGGATTGGGGGCAGGAGGAGAAGGGGACGACCGAGGATGAGATGGCTGGATGGCACCACTGACTCGATAAACGTGAGTCTGAGTGAACTCCAGGAGTTGGTGATGGACAGGGAGGCTTGGCGTGCTGCGATTCATGAGGTCGCAAAGAGTCGAACACGACTGAGCGACTGAACTGAACTGAACTGAACACTGTGTGTGTGTGTGTGTCTGTGTCTGTGTATCTGTCTGTAGAGAAAAAGGAAAAAGATTTTCTGTAAGGAATGGGCTCACATGATTATGGAGATGGACAAATCCCCAAATCTGCAATCATCAAACTGGAGATTCAGGAAAGCTAATGATGTCATTCTGCTCCATGTCTAAAGGCCTGATAATCAGAAGAGCCAATAGTGTAGTTCTAGTCTAAATGTTAGTAGACTCAAGACCCAGAAAGAGCTGATGTTTCAGTTTAAGACCAAAGGCAGGAAAGAACTGATGTTCCAGATCAGAAGCAGTCAAGCAGGAGTTTCCTCATACTTTAAGAGGGTCAATTTTTTTGTTGTATTCAGGCCTTCAACTAGGCCCCACTCAAAAGTGACTGGATAGGGCCCACTCACATTAGAAAGGGCAATCTGATTTACTCATTCTACTATTAATTCAAATATTAATGTCATCCAGAAACACCCTCACAGATACACCCAGGGAAAAAAAAAAAGTTTGACCAAATGTCTGGGGACTCCACAGTCCTGTCAAGCTGACATATAAAATTAAGCATCATTATTACTAATTAGCTTTTAATCTCAATAAGTAACATATACATCTTACTTTTATGAGAAATTCTTATCAACTGAAATAGATTCAGAATTACAAAGGCTAATGCTATATATGAACATTAGTTTTAACTTATCACATAACTTTCTTCAAATATGAAATAAGATTGTTTTTCAAAGAAGAATGAAAGACTTAAAAAAATTTATTTATTTTTGCCATACCAGGGCTTTCTCTAATTGTGGTAAGCAGGAGCTACTCTCTAGTTGCAGTGCATGGGCTTCTCATTGCGGTAGCTTCTCTTTTTACAGAGTATGGAGCACAACAGGCTCAGTAGTTGTGGTGCCCAGGTTTAGCTGCTCCATGGCCTGTGGGAGCTTCCCAGATCAGGTATTAAACCTTTGTCCCCTGCATTGGCAGGTGCATTCTTAACTGCTAACTCACCACATAAGTCCCAAAAGAAAAATTTTTAAAAAGAAAAAAAAAGTTTGAAAGGGGAGGATTGCCTGGTGTTCCAGTGGTTAGTACCATACCACTAGTCCACTGCAGGGGCCATGGGTTCCATCCTGGTCAGCGAACTATGATTCCACATACTGCACTGGGTGGCCAAAGTTTTAAAAATAAAAATAATAATAAATGTTTAAAAAAAGAAAACAAAGGCAAAAATTAAGATTTTTCTAATTCTATATATAATAAATTATGGTGGGCTCTTACTTAAGGTACAGAAACTCATCTTAGGAATATTTTAAGGTACTTTAATTATATAAAAATATTTTTAAGCTTTTTCACACCAATATATATTTTGATTGATTATCTAAAACACTGTACAGACCAAAATTCATAGTTTGTTTTACACAGCTGATTTATAAAAAAAACATTTTTTCTAAAGGAATGAAATCTTAAGTAAAGATTTTCCATAAAGTGACTTCAGACGCCTAGTTTACTTCATATTTTGCTATCTCAGACAATGTTATTACACATGGAATCAACTGAAATGTCTTCATCTTTTGCTATTTGATTAAAGCCAAGTGACTAGTTTTGATAGTATTGTTAATTCTTGATTTCTTTCCTTTTCTATATCATGACTATTATATTAACTGTTTCTGCTTCCATCAGAAATAAAGAAACAAAAATATAAATGCTATGGTATGTTTTTATTACCTACATGGTTTAAAGAGCTATCTACAGGAGCCTATAAAATTCACTTGTGATAAATCTATAATGGGTACATTAAAAAAAGGACTCAAAACCATTATTTGTAATTGCCAAGGTACGGAAACAACCTGTGTCCATCAACAGATGAATGGATAAAGAATATGTGAGATATATATGTGTGTGTGTGTGTGTGTGTGTGTGTGCGCGCTCTATGTGCAAATATATAAATGAATAGTACACAGTCATAAAAAAATCAAAGATTTTAAATTGAAGTACAGATGACTTGTAATATTTCAGATGTATAGCAAGAGAACATATACATTCTTTTTTCATATTCTTTTCCATTATAGGTTATTCAGTTCAGTTCAGTCACTCAGTCGTGTCCGACTCTTTGCGATCCCATGAATCGCAGCAAGCCAGGCCTCCCTGTTCATCACCATCTCTCGGAGTTCACTCAGACTCACATCCATCGAGTCAGTGATGCCATCCAGCCATCTCATCCTCGGTCGTCCCCTTCTTCTCCTGCCCCCAATCCCTCCCAGCATCAGAGTCTTTTCCAATGAGTCAACTCTTCGCATGAGGTGGCCAAAGTACTGGAGTTTCAGCTTTAGCATCATTCCTTCCAAAGAAATCCCAGGGTTGATCTCTGCCTTTTCTAAAGCCAGCTTGAACATCAGGGAGTTCACGGTTCACGTATTGCTGAAGCCTGGCTTGGAGGATTTTGAGCATTACTTTACTAGCATGTGAGATGAGTGCAATTGTGCGGTAATTGGAGCATTCTTTTGCATTGCCTTTCTTTGGAATTGGAATGAAAACTGACCTTTTCCACTCTATAGGTTATTACAAGACATTAAATACAGTTCCCTATGCTATACAATAGGTCCTTATTTTTATCTATTCTGTATTTGTAGTGTTAATCTGTTAATCCAAATTCCTAGTTTACCCTTTCCCACTTTCCCTTTTGGTAACCTTAGTTTTCTGTGTCTGAAAAAAGAATGAAATTTTGCCATTTGCAAAAATATGGATGGACTTAGAGGGCATTATGCCAAGTGAAATAAAATCAGACAAAGACATTACTGTATGATATCACTTATATGTGAAATCTAAAAAATACAACAGACTAGTAAATAAAAAGAACAGACTTACAGATACAGAGAACAAACTAGTGGTTACTAGTGCAAAGAGGGAAGGAGGCAGAGGCAAAATACAGGCAGAGGGAAAACAAAAGCAGTTATTATAGGATTGTATGAAATCATCTGTATGAAACTTTTGAAAATTGTAAGGCACTCAATAAAGGACAGAAATGGTATTGACCTAACAGAAGCAGAAGATATTAAGAAGAGGTGGCAAGAATACACAGAAGAACTGTACAAAAAAATCTTCATGACCAAGATAATCACTATGTGTGATCACTCACCTACAGCCAGACATCCTGGAATGTGAAGTCAAGTGGCCCTTAGAAAGCATCACTATGAACAAAGCTAGTGGAGGTGATGGAATTCCAGTTGAGCTCTTTCAAATCCTCAAAGATGATGCTGTGAAAGTGCTGCACTCAATATGCCAGCAAATTTGGAAAACTCAGCAGTGGCCACAGGACTGGAAAAGGTCAGTTTTCATTCCAATTCCAAAGAAAGGCAATGCAAAAGAATGCTCCAATTACCGCACAATTGCACTCATCTCACATGCTAGTAAAGTAATTGCTGCACTCAATATGCCAGCAAATTTGGAAAACTCAGCAGTGGCCACAGGACTGGAAAAGGTCAGTTTTCATTCCAATCCCAAAGAAAGGCAATGCCAAAGAATGCTCAAACTACTGCACAATTGCACTCATCTCACATGCTAGTAAAGTTATGCTCAAAATTCTCCAAGCCAGGCTTCAGCAATACGTGAATCACAAACTTCCAGATGTTCAAGCTGGTTTTAGATAAGGCAGAGGAACCAGAGATCAAATTGCCAACATCCGCTGGATCATGGAAAAAGCAAGAGAGTTCCAGAAAAACATCTATTTCTGCTTTATTGACAAGACCAAAGCCTTTGACTGTGTGGATCACAATAAACTGTGGAAAATTCTGAAAGAGATGGGAATACCAAACCACCTGACTTGCCTCTTGAGAAACCCATATGCAGGTCAGGAAGTAACAGAACTGGACATGGAACAACAGACTGCTTCCAAATAAGAAAAGGAGTGCGTCAAGGCTGTATATTGTCACCCTGCTTATTTAACTTATATGCAGAGTACATCATGAGAAACTCTGGGCTGGAAGAAGCATAAGCTGGAATCAAGATTGCTGGGAGAAATATCAATAACCTCAGATTTGCAGATGATATCACCCTTATGGCAGAAAGTGAAGAGGAACTAAAAAGCCTCCTGATGAAAGTGAAAGAGAAGAGGGGAAAAGTTGGCTTAAAGCTCAACATTCAGAAAACCAAGATCATGGTATCCGGTCCCATCACTTCATGGGAAATAGATGGGGAAACAGTGGAAAAGTGGCAGACTTTCTGTTTGGGGGCTCCAAAATCACTGCAGATGGTGATTGCAGCCATGAAATTAAAAGATGCTTACTCCTTGGAAGGAAAGTTATGACCAACCTAGATAGCATATTGAAAAGCAGAGATATTACTTTGCCAACAAAGGTCCGTCTAGTCAAGCCTATGGTTTTTCCAGTGGTCATGTATGGATGTGAGAGTTGGACTGTGAAGAAGGCTGATCGCTGAAGAATTGATGCTTTTGAACTGTGGTGTTGGAGAAGACTCCTTTGGACTGCAAGGAGCTGCAACCAGTCCATCCTAAAGGAGATGTTCATTGGAGGGACTGATGCTGAAGCTGAAATCTCAATACTTTGGCCACCTCATGCGAAGAGTTGACTTATTTGAAAAGATCTTGATGCTGGGAAAGACTGAAGGTGGGAGAAGAAGGGGACGATAGAGGATGAGATGGCTGGATGGCATCATCGACTCGATGGACATGAGTTTGAGTGAACTCTGGGAGTTTGTGATGGACAGTGAGGCCTGGCGTGCTATGATTCATGGAGTTACAGAGTTGGACACGACTGAGCGACTGAACTGAACTGATACAATTTTAAAGACTATACAATTAAAAATTTTTTTCTTTCAATAAAAAAAGTTTTTTTAAAGGACTCTAAATTAGTGTATTTAAAATAAATAGAGTGGAATACCTTTAAGCTCAGCAGATGTTCACAGACAGCATAACAAATGCCAATACCTTCTTCGGTATTAGTACCTCTGCCAAGTTCATCAATTAATATGAGTGACTTGTCATTAGCATTATGTAGAATATATGCTATCTGAAAATATAATTCCTAAATTATTCATTGCAACCAAATAGCTGTCACTATTATACCAAAAAATGAAGAAAAGTCCAGTTCCTTTATTAGTTCATTTGAAATATATTTTGACAGAGAAAACCCTCTGGGCAGAAACTAACACATTGCTTTTCTTTCTAAAAATCTCATTACTAATAATTCCAATAGAATAGCTGATATACACATAAATAGACATATGCATAGAGTAAACAACCATTATCTAAAATATTGATGAATCAGATACAGTGAAATAAAGCAATGAATTAAATGTTTAAATAAAGCACAAAGATGGTCATTTTCTTGTTTAAGAGAAAACTGCTTAGTCATGTCTGACACTGGGACCCCATGGACTATACAGCTCATGGAATTCTCCAGGCCAGAATACTGGAATGAGTAGCCTTTCTCTTCTCCAGAGGATCTTCCCAACCTAGGGATGGAACCCAGGTTTCCCACATTGCAGGCAGATTCTCTACCAGCTGAGCCACAGGGAAGTCCAAGAGTGCTGGAATGGGTAGCCTATCCGTCCTCCAGCGGATCTTCCCGACCCAGGAATCCAACCAGGGTTTCCTACATTGCAGGCAGATTCTTTACCAACTGAGCTATGATGAATCAATTGCTGTCATAAACACTTTAAACTATCTCTCAGTTAACATCTCTGTAGCCAGTAAAAATGAAAAGAAATATTTAGAAAAAAGCATCCAAGTCCATTGATTTCTGAGGAAAATAAATTTATATCATGCCTGATACAGACTTATGTTATGACACAACTGTTAACCATCATGGCCATTTTACCTTTCCATGGGACTAAGCTTCTTGAGAGCTAGGACCATTTAAAAATATGCCTCAAGCACCTAGTCTATTGCTATATTCCCCCATCGTTATTCAATCATACTAAATAATTATATAAATATCACATACAGTGAGCAAATGATAATTTTATTCCCTATCTAAAGAAAATTAGTAAACTGTACAATGATCCAATAACCCATACCTACTAAAGATAGGCCAAAAGCTATACTGAATTCCTTTAACCCTTCAAGTTTATTTGACATGTGCTCAGATCAAAAATAGGTGCTGATACATACTTTGGCATAGGAAATGAAAATTCCACAAGAGCACAAAAAGGGTGATTTTTCAAAAAACCTTTTAACACAGTGATCTTTTATTTTAAAATCAAGCCTAACTATGCACAATGTTTCTGAACAGGTCATTGCTTTCTGAAGTCTTTTATATATTCCATATAAAAACATGAAAGCATGTTTTTATCACTCAATAACACTAGCTTTTTCTTTAAAGCTGTATTTTTCAATAAAACATTTACTTCCATTTCCACATAAGACAGAAATTAGGAAGCTGTCTTTGACTGCCCTCTGGCTCTTGTAGAGGAGTATAAACATATCTGCAAGCTTTAATATAAAAATACTTTCTTATGTTATAATTGACCTTTAGTAGGATAATTCAATATGTTTTTAACATAAGGAAAGCTGAAATCAGGTACCTCTTTCATTTCCTTCATAAATGTTGATGAATTTGTTTCGATATCGTCATCAGTACTTATTCTTGTAAAAATTTGTTCAGCAATTCTAAAGGAAGAATATTCTGCTGGAACATATGATCCTATAAAATATAAGTCAAAGTAAACTGAGATGCTTTTACAAAATATAAGCACTACTAACACTGCACTTTCTACCAACTCCGATTATTTAGTAGCCTATCTAAGGATTAATGTGGTGGAAAGATCACAAGATATGGAATTAGAAGGCATGGCCCCAGCTCTGTCATTTATTTTACAACATTGGACAGCACTTCAATTCTCCCAGCTTCATCTTCCTCACATATAAAATGGAAATGCTTACCCTACCTATTGTACAAAGTTATTTGGAAGTGGAAAAAAGATAATACATATTTGAGTACATATGAAAGATTTGTTATAAATTTGATAAAAATTGTTAAATAGTATAGTCAGATGAGAATATTCAAAGTATGAAAATCTGAAGGAAATGTTTATGAAGCTCAAGTTGATAAAATCATTATAGAAAGGTATATTAAGAAATAGTTGTTATTAGAAAAATACAGAACCATCTATAATTAGAATGAATGCAAAACATTAAATTTTTTATTAAGGTGAATTTTTATTCACAAGACGGTTTCTGTGTGAGAAATATCAGGCTCAGTTCAGTTCAGTCGCTCAGTCGTGTCTGACTCTTTGCGATCCCCTGAATCACAGCACGCCAGGCCTCCCTGTCCATCACCAACTCCCGGAGTTCACTCAGACTCGCGTACATCGAGTCAGTGATGCTATCCAGCCATCTCATCCTCTGTCGTCCCCTTCTTCTCCTGCCCCCAATCCCTCCCAGCATCAGAGTCTTTTCCAATGAGTCAACTCTTCGCATGAGGTGGCCAAAGTACTGGAGTTTCAGCTTACTAACCTAAAATATTCATCTCTTGAAAACAGATTAATCTTATTATTTATATCTATCGCTATACAAAATGGGATCAAAAAGCATTCTAAAACTATAAGAAGATAAAAATATACAAATAGTTAAATGAAAAAAGTATCAAAAATACAGAACTCTGTATAGACAAAATGTGAAATAATGGGAGTGAAGAAACAAAGCCAGATTATTCCAGGATTTAAAACAAAGACAAGGGTGAAGAATAGGATCTACTTTTGCATAATAAAGAATAGCAAGAAGAGAAAGCAAAAGTTCAGATAATATTAATATCAATGCAGATAATAATAATAATAGCAATTATGATGACATCTCAGAGAACAAATAAATACAACATTCTCACAGGATTGCCAAAATGATCACACGGGAAAAATAAATGTGAAAGTACCAAGTATAGAATATAGCATATACGGTGCATATGGTTCATATTTTCCCTTCTCTCTTACCTCCACTAAAAAGGCTCTTAACATATCTTACCATCATATCACAGAAGCCTGCTAGCTGGTATTTTGCTTCTAATCTGGCTCCTCTCTAACTTTACAATAGCCAAAGTGATCTATCTAAAACTCAAATCCAATTATGCCATTCTCCCGCTAAAACATCTATAACTCCCTATAGATATCTGGATAAGGTTCTCTCTCCTCCATTAAATGCCTGAGGCCCTTCACAACCTGACTCCTGCCCATCTCTCCAGCTTTAAGCCTGCCACTCCCCACAGTCACTCTTTATTTTACAAAGCAAAAGAACTACTAAGCCTCTGAACTCCTTGTAGCTACTTGGGAATATCATGCTGTTTATTGCTTCTGTGCTTTAGAACATGCTCTTATCTCTATTTTCTCTCATACCCTTTCCTTAAGACCATAGCATTGTGTATGTGTGTGTGTTTGTGTGTCTGTGTGTATGTATGTATGAACGCTAGTCACTCAGTCATGTCCGACTCTTTGCGACCCCATGGACTGTAGCCCACCGGGCTCCCCTGTCCATGGGATTCTCCAAGCAAAAATACTGGAGTGTTTTACCATTTCCTTCTCCAGCAGATCATCCAGACCCAGGGATCAAACCTGGATGGATCTCCTTCCTGCACTGAAGGCATACTGTTTACCATCTGAGGCACCAGGGAAGCCGTGTGTGTGTGTGTGTGTGTGTGTGCGTGTGTGTGTGTGCGTGTGTGTGTGTGCGTGTGTGTGTGTGCGTGTGTGTGTGTGCGTGTGTGTGTGTGCGTGTGTGTGTGTGCGTGTGTGTGTGTGCGTGTGTGTGTGTGCGTGTGTGTGTGTGCGTGTGTGTGTGTGCGTGTGTGTGTGTGCGTGTGTGTGTGTGCGTGTGTGTGTGTG
>SJYT01044564.1:48489-88627 GCA_006410635.1 Cephalophus harveyi | reverse complement strand
TAAGGAGCTACACAGGGTTTTTTTCGAAGCCCTGTGTGTGTGTGTGTGTGTGTGTGTGTGTGTGTGTGTAAGTAAACAGCATGATATTCCTAAGGAGCTACACAGGGTTTTTTTCGCTTTGTAGAACATAGAGTAGTTTATAGAAATGTTGATAAGAATCTGTATCCATGATAATATAAAAAGTAAATGTCTATCTTTTTGATTCCTCCAATTCATAAACGGATTCTAGTGTGTCGGTCATTGACGTTTTTGATCCAGATCGAGGTTTCGGATATAAGAGTTGAAGGTACGAAAAGTTCAGGATGATAAAGGAAATATTAGTCTAAAATATTTTATGATGTATGAAAATCCTTAAGTTTCTAGTACCGTTCTCTTCATCTCATTATCATTAAAAGAAGTTTATAGACTGTCGGACAAGAATCCTATATTATCTAACGAGACTTTACGTATCTTCAATTCTTAATCCTGATTACTCATCTTCAAGATATGTCAGTTTAAAATTAAGTCATATTACTTACAAAATTGTTAATATTGATGTGTCTTTAATCTGTCGGACGAAAAATTTCCGGCCTTGAGTATTGATAAGTTTGTCTTCATTCTAATGACAGAGTCTATACTTAGTCATAAGAATACTCCCTTACCTTCAATAGATTCTATCGGAAAATTTAAATTATTTTATGTATGAGAAATAAGTAAGTAAGTGAGTGAAGACTAAAAGAAAGGGTCATCATTTCCTTTAAACGTGATACTAACTATAATGATAAGACGTAAAGGGAATTTTAGGTAATGTAATTTGGTTCCAAAAAGTTAGTGTAGTTCCCAACGTATTAAGAAAGAACTCGTACATACACCCGACTCCGTCCCCTCCCCCCATTTCCTTCTACCAAGAGGACACTTAACATCTTATAAATCGTTGTTGGGACCTATAATATGTTTTTTCTAGAATTACTGGGTCTATTGGTGTTACCACACTAGTGATTGAGTGGATCTCGGTCTGTAGGACCTTACACTTCAGTTCACCCGGAATCCTTCGTAGTGACCTCTGTTTGGATCACCTCCACTACCTTAAGGTCGACTCGATAAAGTTTAGGATTTTCTACTCCGGTACTTTCATGATGTGGGTTATACGGTCGTCTAAACCTTTTGAGTCCTCACCGGTGTCCTAACCTTTTCTAGTCAAAATTAAGGTCAGGGATTCTTTCCGTTACGGTTTCTTACTAGTTTGATGGTGTGTTGACGTGAGAAGAATGTGTGATCATTTCATTAGAGTTTTAAGAGGTTCGGTCCGAAGTTGTTATCACTTGGCTCTTGAAAGTCTACAAGTTCGACCTAATTCTTTTCCGTCTCATTGGTCTCTAGTTTAACAGTTGTAGGTAACCTAGTATCTTTTTCGTTCTCTTAAGGTAATTGTAGATGAAGACAAAGTGATTGATACGATTTCGGAAATTGACGTGTCTAGTGTTGTTTTACCTTTTAAGAATTTCTCTATCCTTGTGGTCTGGTGGAATGGACGGAGGACTCTTTAGACATACGTCCAGTTCTTCTTTGTCAATCTTGGCCTGTACCTTGTTGCCTGACTAAGGTTTAACCCTTTCCTCATACAGTTCCGACATACAACAGTGGGACGAATAAATTGAATATACGTCTCATGTAATATACTTTACTGTCCGACTTCGTGTTCGACCTTAGTTCTAACGACCCTCTTTATAGTTGTTGGAGTCTATACGTCTACTGTGGTGGGAATACCGTGAAGGCGAAGAGGAACTAAAGACCCTCATGATGAAGGTGAAAAAGGAAAGGGAAAAAGCTGGCTTAAAACTCAACATTCAGAAAACTAAGATTATGGCATCTGGTCCCATTAATTCATGGCAAATAGATGGGGGAACAATAGAAACAGTAAGATACTATTTGGGGGGGTTCTAAAATCACTGCAGATGGTGACTACAGCCATGAATGAAAAGACAAACTTGCTCTTCGGAAGAAAAGCTATGACAAACCTAGAAAACATACTGAAGCAGAGACATTACTTTGCTGACAAATGTCCATCTAGTCAAAGCTGTGGTTTTTCCAGTAGTCATGTATGGATGTGAGAGTTCGACCATAAAGAAAACTGAACACCAAAGAATTGATGCTTTTGAACTGTGGTGTTGGAGAATACTTTTGAGAGTCCCTTGGACTGCAAGGAGATCAAACCAGTCAATCCTAAAGGAAATCAGTGCTGAGTATTTGTTGGAAGGACTGATGCTAAAGCTGAAGGTCCAACACTTTGGCCACCTGATGCAAAAAACTGACTCTTTAGAAAAGACCCTGATGTTGGGAAAGACTGAGGACAGGAGAAGGGGACGACAGAGGATGAGATGGTTGGATGGAATCACTGACCCAATGGACATGAGTTTGAGCAAGCTCCGGGAGTTGGTGATGGACAGGCAAGCCTGGAGTGCTGCAGTCATGGGGTCACAAAGAGTCGGACACAACTGAGCAACTGAACTGAACTGGATTTTATACTCCCCTCAGTTGTGACAACTAAAAATGTCTCCAGACATTGCCAATTCCAGAGGGTGAGGTGAACCAAAATTATCCCAGACTGACCAATCTGGTCTCTGATTAACATCAGTCTCAAGGAACCCAATTTTCAGAGATAAAAGGTGAGTTGTGTCTCGATGTCAAGAAATCCATAACAATGTTGGGACAGTGACAGTCATTTACACGGTCACAAAGAGTTGGACACAACTAAGCAACTGAACTGAACTGTATGCACACATAAGTGTAACACAGCAGTTGTTAAAACTAAGTTATTAGTAAATCTGAAATTAAGTAAGGGAAATGTTTCTGTGCCCAATGTTACAATTTTGGGAAAAATCTTATATGAGTTATTAAAGGCAGTAGTTTCTGCTACTTGTACCACTTTCTCTCTCAACAAAGTTTTTGAATCTCAGATAATTATATAATTCAATTTACTAATAGATGATACAATATTAATAACTATAAGAAAGAAGCTTCTATTTCTATTATATCCCACAAGATTTTCAGTACAATGTAATCCAATCTGGATAGAGCTTAATAAATACCAAATTGTAAAAGTTATGGTCCATATATATATACATATATATGAACTAAAATACTGGGCATGAGATATTTTAAATGGGGAGCAGAACTGATAACCATAAAGTAAACATGTAACTTACCAATTTGGGCCATAATCTGACAAAGAGCAATCTGTTTCAAATATGTGGATTTCCCACTCATATTTGGTCCAGTTATGATAAAAAAATTACTCCCTTCTGTAATATAGGTATTGTTAGCAACAGGTTTTTCCACAGATATTCTTTCAAGAATGGGATGCCACCCCTGCTTGATTGCTAAAGTATCAGTAAACTCTGGCCGAACTAAAGAAAAAAATAAAATGGTTTTGAAAGATTAATATATTTATACTTAAAGATTTTGTGGTGTGTACGTACTGTTTATACTTTAGTGACTTTACTAGGGTCAATCTGGAACAATGTCATTAAGTTATTATTTTATCTTCAGTCCCTCCAAATGATAACTGGCATAGTCTAATCACATCAGAACTTATATTCTTTTCCAGAAAAAATATGATTTTGGTCCTGTCATTGTTCAGGGCTCCAAAATAGTTCATAACATTTTCAGATTTGTGTAAATTAAAAGGAATCAACTAGCCATTTTAAAATAACAATTAATTTCAAGGACTCTAAAATTGCACATTTACTTAATCCTCGCCTTAAGAATTATTTCAAATTTGGCATACTTAGCTTTTCAAATGAGGTCTGAAAATAGAACAAATACAAATAAAAACACAATTTTACATCCAAACTTATAGAAATTTTGTCTAAAAAGTATTCTCAGAGGATAGAAAAAACAGACACAAAAGATTGTTAATTTTGTAGAAAAAAATAATGATCAGGTTTCTATAGATGCTGTCTAAGTCATCCTGCTTATTTAACTTATATGCAGAGTACATCATGAGAAATGCTGGGCTGGAAGAAGCACAAGCTGGAATCAAGATTGCCAGGAGAAATATCAATAACCTCAGATTTGCAGATGACACCACCCTTATGGCAGAAAGTGAAGAGGAACTAAAAAGCCTCTTGATGAAAGTGAAAGAGGAGAGTGAAAAAGTTGGCTTAAAGCTCAACATTCAGAAAACGAAGATCATGACATGTGGTCCCATCACTTCATGGCAAATAGATGAGGAAACAGTGCAAACAGTGAGAGACTTTATTTTTGGGGGCTCCAACATCACTGCAGATGGTAACTGCAGCCATGAAATTAAAAGACTCTTACTCCTTGGAAGAAAAATTATGACCAACTTAGATAGCTTATTGAAAAGCAGAGACGTTACTTTGCCAATGAAGGTCTGTTTAGTCAAGGCTATGGTTTTTGCAGTGGTCATGTATGGATGTGAGAGTTGGACTGTGAAGAAAGCTGAGTGCCGAAGAATTGATGCTTTTGAACTGTGGTGTTGGAGAAGACTCTTGAGAGTCCCTTGGACTGCAAGGAGATCCAACCAGTCCATTCTAAATGAGACCAGTCCTGGGTATTCAGTGGAAGGACTGATGCTGAGGTTAAAACTCCAATACTTTGGCCACCTCATGTGAAGAGTTTACTCATTGGAAAAGACTCTGATGGTGGGAGGGATTGGGGGCAGGAGGAGAAGGGGATGACAGAGGTTGAGATGGCTGGATGGCATCACCGACTCGATGCACATAAGTTTGGGTGAACTCTGGGAGTTGGTGATGGACAGGGAGGCCTGGAGTGCTGTGATTCATGGGGTCGCAAAGAGTCAGACATGACTGAGCGACTGAACTGAACTGAATTGAAGATGAAGAGAGCAGAAAGAAGGTGAGAGACAAGTAAAAATTAAAATGCTACATGTCTCTCGAGGAAACACATGGATAAACTTGAAAGTATTCATTATAATAGTGAGGTTGATTAGTAAAATAAGAAAACTTTTACTATATTTAAATCATTTTTAATACCCAAAATTCACTACTTATAAGTTTGGAGTTTTAGGATAGTCCTTCTCAAAATGGAGCAACATCAAATATCTTAATAGTTGAGAAAACTATTAAGTTTTGGCCTATAAAATACCAGCTGAAAAATTTAATACTTCCATAAGAAATACAGAAATATCAAAAATGAAAAAAACCTTTGTAAAATACATTTTCCATCATAAAGATTAATTAACAGAATGTTTTGGAAATACTACTAATTTTAACTAAAAATTTAATGTTATTAAGCCCACAATTACTCAACCGAATTATCATATATAAGTTATGCAAATTTGCATACTGATAGTTTGGATAAGAAATTTCAAGGGATGGGGGCTAACTTGAAGTATTCATTTAACATTAGAAAATTGCTTAACATTTATATTCAAGACCTGTAGTATAGACTTGGGACACAAAAATAAGTGATATAATTGATCTTGGGATGCTCACATCTGCTCACTTTTAAGAGTTTATTTCTGTCATGTCTGTTAGTATTAGCATCACACTGCTTCTTCAGACTTGAAATTTATGAATTTGGATCATCATTATTTTCACCAAAGAGACAGCTCTATAGTCTTTCTTATTTTAAGAAAGACTTTAAAGTTTCTTGCAGTATTTTTTTCTAATTTCTCAGTTTCTCAGTAAATAATCTTTTGACTTCTAAAAGAAATTTTAAGGGTAATTTCACTTTCTATATTTTGAGTCTTAGTCTAGGGCCATAGGTAAGAGACTATATATCAGGGAAAAAAATATAAAACATTCATAACTGCTACATAAAATTGCTTGAATGGAATACAAATTTCAGTATGCAACCTATTTATTCCAAAGAAAATAACTTACCATAGTCAGAAAGAGTACAGGCATGAGCAAATGACAGTAGCATATCCAGCATTGACACAGTGTCAGACAGTTTATATAAGCAATGAATATGCTCATAAATCTCACTAAGCAGTTTGCACACAATCCTGAAAGTACATGTTTGATAAGAAAAATAGTGCTTTTAAAAGAGGGGCATACAACATAATTATAAAACAATATAAAATTCATTGCCTGAGGTAAAATAACATTGATAGTTGAGTTGTACACTAGATAAGTCTGTTGTTCTATTGTCTATTTGAGAGAAGAGGAAACTGAAGCTCATAATCAAGGTCACAGTTATTTAGTAACAGAGAATCCATCTTCTGGTGTGTTAAGACCAAGTTTTTTTAATGACTGATTTTCTTAAATAGTAATAGAATAAATTTTTAGTATTAGAAATATTTTCTATAGGTCAAATGAAGCCCTCACTATACTTCAATCAGTAGATCCCATCTATTAATAATTTTCCTTTGGCAATGTTAAATTTAACACAAAAGCTATTATGTATTTTCTCTCTCACCCATCCTCTCTCCCTCTTTCTCTCTCACATACAACCCTAACTATATAATTATTTATGCTTATTTATGTGGTAGTTAGCATATTGTGACTTAATATAAAGGTTTTTCTCTTACATGGGAAAATATGTTCTGCTATATCTTATTATATCTTATAATCTTTTGGATTTATGCTCTGAAATTGTTCTGAAAATCTAACATTTATCTTCATCATCTCAGCTCAGCAATTCTGAATTTCCTAGTTCTTATTTCTAGACACATTGCTACTGTTTTCTGAACAATAAAATACTGGCACTATTATAATGTTGTTATATATGTACTAAGTCATGAGAACTTGAGAGCTTACATGGTAAAGAAAAAGAATAAACTGAACGAAGTCCCAAATAAGCCCAGATGTGCCAACTTCTATATCATGATAGAGTATACACTACATAAGTATCAGTGGTACTAGAGATATTTCAAGCTCATGTCATTATGACGTTTCTTAAAACTGTATAAAAGGATGACTGAAGTACTGATGAAATGTGGATATTTGGCTGGGTATCAAGCTTTTTCTATAACCCAGTATAATGGATTTATTTTGGGGGAGGGGCAGTTGTAATTAGATTTGCCCTGAATGTTCTGTGAGGCTCAGTGATCTCAATCACAATGACAGACTTTAAAGTTTTAACTGTTTTTCTAGGAAATGATCTTTCCTTGTTAACATTCATAACTACAATTTGCTGCAACCAGAAAAAAAGTCAGTTAATGAAATGTATCGNATAGTATTTGCCTTTGTCTGACTTATTTCACTAAGGCTAATATTCTCTAGGTCCATCCATGTTGCTGCAACTGCCAATACTGTTCTTTTTTATGGCTTAATTATATTCTATTGTATATATATCACATTTTCTTAAGCTAGATGGGCACTTGTGTTTGTCCCAATTCTGTTAGGAAGATGTGTATAAGAGACAGGTATCGTACTATCTCAAATCAATTTAAATCAGTATTCAAACATTTCAAATGCTCTTACATATAAGTCATGTGATAGATTTCTCTCAAAGACTCTTGGCATCTTTCATTCATTTTAATTAAATCTGCTGATGTAAAGCTATAAGAATTTTTCACTTTAGAAATCTGCTAGGAGATTAAAAAAAATGTCAAGATACATACTCTCATGAAGTAAAACATATAGATTTTAAACAACAGAATTATAGGTACTTAGATTAATCACTTTAATTCTTGAGATAATTGTATCATCAAAAAAGTCCCAAATAACGTTTGTAGAAGAGAAAAGATCATTTCTCAAGTTAAAGCAGAATATTTTAACCTAGTCTGTCTGACATGACTATTTTTACAGCTCTTAAAGTAGCCATGTAGAAATGTTAACAAAAATATTACACCTCATTACCAAGTAGTAATATGTATGGTAGATAGGAACCTTCACTCCATCTGTGACCCCTGTCTTAGCCCTTGCCTCATAACCAAACTTCACTTAGTCTCTAACCCCATTACTAATTCTTGACCCATTTTTTTACTTCATCCATCCCTTATTACTGGATAATATAGTATATATTTTAAAGACCTGAAAGGTTTGTTTTTGTCATAAGGTACTCCCTGCAGGTAGAGAAAGATTAAAGTGGGTTAGACTTTCCCAAATCAGTATCCTGTGGAGGAAATAACATATATATAAAAAAATACTCCCCTGCTTCAAAGATTTGGCAATACTAGATATTTAAAAATTAAGCAAATTTCTTTATTTTAAGACTTTTAAAGCTTTAATAGGTAGATGTGCACCGAGAATAACCTAAAACAGGAAATGGTACAGTACTTTTCAAACTTCTTTGATCAAAAATTCCTTTTGGATTTTCTTTCTTCATTTTCCTTTACTACCCTTACCAAGCTCCTAGAATTGTGGGAAACACTGTGTTTGGTATTTCTCTTAAAAACCCTTCTCAATCACTCGTAGATTAGTAAAGTTGTTAGGTGGGTGGGTGGAAATAAGAGAAGTAATATACAGAACATTCAGGAACCTATCATGTAATACTCAGTAAGTGCCTGAAAATATGTAAGTGCAATTCTGTAAAATCAGAAACAATAATTTCCTAACCAGAATTCTAAAATGAACCTTAATAAACTCAGAAGGAAGTTGATCATTGGGTAGGACTGTACAATCTGTAGTCATCTGAATGAAAAATCCTCGAGCAGAGCTAAAACTTGTCCTTAAAGGAAGACTATATTTTTCTGCAAGCTGTGTTATCATTCCTAGTGGCCAGAAACAAGAAAAACAAAAACAAAAAAAAATTTTGTGAGTAAATCACTCTTCATGTTTAAAAAAGTCACTAACTTTTCTTTATTTATATACAAGTAGGAAGCTCTTATTACTCTTTTCTTTGAACTGAAATATGAAAATGACAACCCAGTCCAGTATTCTTGCCTGGGAAATCCCAGGGACAGAGGAGCTTGGCAGGCTACAATCCATGGGGATGCAGTCAGACACGACTGGGCAACAGAGAGTGTGCACGCACGTGCACGCTCACACACACACACACACACACACAGTTGGTATAAATACTGCATTAGTTTCATATGTACAACATAGTGATTCAGTAGGGTTTTTTGCAGATTGTACTCCATTATAAACTATTACAGATTGAATATAATTCTCTGTTATATAGTAAATTCTTACCACTTATCTATTTTATGTATAGTAGTTTGAATCTGTTAATCCCACAGTCCTAATTTGTCCCTCTTTCCTTCCCTCTCCTCTTTGGTAACTATGAATTTGTTTTCTGTCTGTGAGTCTGCTCCCATTTTGCATATAGATTAATTTGTATTGGTTTTTAGATGTCACATAAATGTGATATATAGTATTTGCCTTTGTCTGACTTATTTCACTAAGGCTAATATTCTCTAGGTCCATCCATGTTGCTGCAACTGCCAATACTGTTCTTTTTTATGGCTTAATTATATTCTATTGTATATATATCACATTTTCTTAAGCTAGATGGGCACTTGTGTTTGTTCCATGTCTGTTAGGAACATGCTGTTAGGAACACTGGAGTGCATATATCTTTCCAAATTAAAGTTTTTGTTTTTCCAGGATGATTGCTGGATCATACAGTAGCTCTATTTTCAGTTTTTTCAAGGAAGCTATATACCGTTTTTGATGATGGCTGCACCAATTTACATTCCTACCAACAGGGTATGAGGTTTCCTTTGTTATACTTTTAAACTCTAACAATTTTTGACAGCTAAAATACGTGGTTAAGCATTCTTTTAAGAAAAAAATACTACAGTAAAAAGACGGTCATTCAGAGAAATATTTTTAAAGTAAAAGAAATTGCAAAAGCCAAAATAATAAAGCCAAAACTAGAGTTCAATTCAGTTCAGTCACTCATTCGTGTCCGACTCTTTGTGACCCCATGAATTGCAGCACGCCAGGCCTTCCTGTCCATCACCTATTCCCAGAGTTCACTCACACTCACATCCATCAAGTAGGTGATGCCATCCAGCCATCTCATCCTCTGTCGTCCCCTTCTCCTCCTGCCCCCAATCCCTCCCAGCATCAGAGTCTTTTCCAATGAGTCAACTCTTCGCATGAGGTGGCCAAAGTACTGGAGTTTCAACTTTAGCATCATTCCTTCCAAAAAACACCCAGGACTGATCTTCTTTAGAATGGACTGGTAGGGTCTCCTTCCAGTCCAAGGAACTCTCAAGAGTCTTCTCCAACACCACAGTTCAAAAGCATCAATTCTTCAGCGCTCAGCTTTCTTCACAGTCCAACTCTCACATCCATACATGACCACAGGAAAAACCATAGCCTTGACTAGACAGACCTTTGTTGGCAAAGTAATATCTCTGCTTTTCAATATGCTATCGAGGTTGGTCATAACTTTCCTTCCAAGGAGTAAGCGTCTTTTAATTTCATGACTGCAATCACCATCTGCAGTGATTTTGGAGCCCCCCAAAATAAAGTCTGACACTGTTTCCACTGTTTCCCCATCTATTTCCCATGAAGTGATGGGACGGGATGCCATGATCTTGGTTTTCTGAATGTTGAGCTTCAAGCCAACTTTTTCACTCTCCTCTTTCACTTTCATCAAGAGGCTTTTTTTAGTTCCTCTTACCTTCTGCCATAAGGGTGGTGTCATCTGCATATCTGAGGTGATTGATATTTCTCCTGACAATCTTGATTCCAGCTGGTGCTTCTTCCAGCCTAGGATTTCTCATGATGTACTCTGCATATAAGTTAAATAAGCAGGGTGACAATATACAGCCTTGACGTACTCCTTTTCCTATTTGAAACCAGTCTGTTGTTCCATGTCCAGTTCTAACTGGTAGTTCCTGACCTGCATATTAGTTTCTCAAGAGGCAGGTTAGGTGGTCTGGTATTCCCATCTCTTTCAGAATTTTCCAGTTTATTGTGATCCACACAGTCCAAGGCCTTAGCATAGTCAATAAAGCAGAAATAGATGCTTTTCTGGAACTCTCTTGCTTTTTCCATGATCCAACGGATGTTGACAATTTGATCTCTGGTTCCTCTGCCTTTTATAAAACCAGCCTGAACACCTGGAAGTTCACAGTTCACATACTGCTGAAGCCTGGCTTGGAGAATTTTGAGCATAACTTTACTAGCGTGTGAGATGAGTGCAATTGTGCAGTAGTTTAAGCATTCTTTGGCACTGCCTTTCTTTGGGATTGGAATGAAAACTGACCTTTTCCAGTCCTGTGGCCATTGCTGAATTTTCCAAATTTGCTGGCAGATTGAGTGCAGCACTTTCACAGCATCATCTTTCAGGATTTGAAATAGCTCTACTGGAATTCCATCACCTCCACTAGCTTTGTTCGTAGTGATGCTTTCTAAGGCCCACTTGACTTCGCATTCCAGGATGTCTGGCTCTAGGTGAGTGATCATCGTGATTATCTTTGTTGTGAAGATCTTTTTTGTACAGTTCTGTGTGTTCTTCCCACCTCTTCTTAATATCTTCTGCTTCTGTTACATCCATATTATTTCTGTCCTTTATTGAGTGCTACTTTGCATGAAATGTTCCCTTGCTATCTCTAATTTTCTTGAAGAGATCTCTAGTCTTTCCCATTCTGTTCTTTTCCTCTATTTCTTTGCATTGATCGCTGAAGAAGGCTTTCTTATCTCTTCTTGCTATTCTTTGGAACTCTGCATTCAGATGCTTATATCTTTCCTTTTCTCCTTTGCTTTTTTGCATTTCTTTTCCATACCTTGTCTCCTGTACAATGTCATGAACCTCCATCCATAGTTCATCAGGCACTCTATCTATCAGATCTAGTCCCTTCAATCTATTTCTCATTTCCACTGTATAATCCTAAGGGATTTGATTTAGGTCATACCTGAATGGTCTAGTGGTTTTCCCCCAGTATAACCTCTATATTAGGAATATTGGAGTTTAATTAATATTGTTTCACTTGTGTGATATTATACATAGAAAACCCTAAAGACTCTATCAAAGAAATGTTGGTGAGTTAAATTAGAACTCACCAATGAACTTAATAAAGTTGCAGGATACAAAATTAATATACATAAATCTGTTAATTTGTACTTAGAAAGTTATAAGACACTGATGAAAGAAACTGAAGACAACATGGATAGAAAGATATATCATGTTCACTGATTGGAAGAATTAATATTGTTAAAATGACTATGGTACTGAAAAAAATGTTTAGATTCTCTGCAATCCATATCAAAATATCACTGGCTTTTTTCACAGAATAAGTCTAAAATTTGTATGGAAACACAAAAGACACTGAATAGCCAAAACAACCTAGAAAAAGAAAAACAAAGCTGGAAGTATCATGTTTCTTGATTTCAAACTATTCTGCAATGCTCCAGTAATCAAAACAGTATGGTACTGGCATAAAAACAGACACATAGATCAAAAGAACAGAGAACCCAGAAATGAATGCACACTAATACGGGCAATTAACCTAGGACAAAGGAGGCAAAAATATACAATAGTGAAAAATCAGCATCTTCAATAAATGGTGGTGGGAAAACTAGACAGCTACAAGAATCAAACTGGACTACTCGCACACCATGCACAAAAATAAATTCAAAATGGATTAAAGACTTAAACATAAAACTGGAAACTATAAAATTTCTAGAGAAAACAGGCAGTAAGCTCTGACATCAGACTTAGTAAATACGTTTTTGGATGTGTCTGTTCATGCAAGGGAAATAAAAGCACAAATAAACAAATGGGACTATACCAAACTAATAACTTTTGTACAGTGAAGAAAACCATTAACAAAACAAAAAGGCTGCCTACTGAATGGGAGAAGACATTTGCAATGATATATCTGATAAGGGGTTAATATCCAAAGGTGAAGGTGAAGTTGCTCAGTCGTGTCCGACTCTTTGCGACCCCGTGGACTGTAACCTACTAGGCTTCTCCGTCCGTGGGATTCTCCAGGCAAGAATACTGGAGTGGATTGCCATTTCCTTCTCCAGAATATACAATGAACTCATACAACTTAATATTAAAAAAAAAAAAAAAAAAAAAACTCGTTTAAAATCGGGCTGAAGATCTCAATAGACATTTTTCCAGAGAAGACAAACAGATGGTCAACAGTCACATGAAAAGATGCTCAACATCAGTAATCACCAAAATGCAAATTAAAATCACAATGAGATATCACCTCACACCTATAGAATGACTATTACCAAAAAAGACAACAAAGAACAAGTGTTGGTGAAGATGTGGAGAAAACAAAACCCTGGTACACTGTTGGTGGGAATGTAAATTGGTGCAGCTGCTACAGAAAAGTGTGGAGAGTTCTCAAAAACTTAAAAATAGGTAAATCAACTATACTTCAATAAAAATAAATATTTTAAAAAATCAAAGATAGAACTAACCATATGATCCAGCAATTCCACTCCTAGGTATTAAATAAAAATACACATCCCTTTGTTTGTTGCAGCATTGTTTACAATAGCCAAAATATGAAAGCAACCTACTGCCCATCAATAGATGAATAAAGAAGTGGTGTGTGGGTTATGTGTATTTGTTGTTGTTCAGTAGATAAGTGATAAGTCATGTCCAACTTTTTTGTGACCCCACAGACTATTGCACACCAGCCTCCTCTGTCCAAGGGATTTCACATGGAATCAATACTGGAGCAGGTTGCCATTTTCTTCTCCAAGGGATCTTCCCAGGGATCAAACCCTCATCTCCTGCATTGGCAGGCAGGTTCGAACTAACATAAAGTTGTAAGTCAATTATTCTTCAAAACAAAAAACAAACTCAGAAAAAAAGAGATCAGATTTGAGGTTACCAGAGGGGTAAGAGGAGAGGGGATTAGACAAAGGCAGTAAAAAAGTACGAATTCTAGTTATAAGTAAGTATTAAAGATGCAATGAACAACATGATAAGCATAATTAACACTGCTGCATATGGCTGGCTACAGTTCACTAAGAGGACACCACTAAGCAACTGAGCACACGGACACACACAGCCATGCACACATGTTATATATGAAAGTTGTTAACAGAGTAATTCCTAAGAGTTCTTATCACAGGAAAAAATATTATTTTATTATTTAATTTTATATCCATATTATGATGGATGTTCGTTAAACTTATTGTGATAATCATTTCATGAGGTACATAAATCAAATTATTATTATGTATACTGTAAACTTATACAGTGCTGTATATAAATTATCTCAATAAAGCTAGAAAATAAAAGGAAAAAAGTTATATAATTATTGCAATAATTAATTCACAATAAGAAATTCCCTGTAAAAAGCATACTTTACATGGCAAAATATTCCAAAAAGGAAATAGGTGTTTCATCACATAAAATTCCTAAAATGTCCAAATTCTTCCTATCAATTGCACACTCACTACAGAGTTCTAAATTTCTAAATTTATATTTTTAACATGATGACCATTAACTATTTGAATATTACTTGAAAAAACTAACAGCTTTATTCCTCAAAATGGTTCCTCCAAGAATTTTCCTGTTTTTCTCAATAGTATCACCATTCTCAGGCTAATCATTTCAATTAGCACCAGTGGCTACATTTCTCTTTATTTTACCATGGCCATATCTACTCAATGATTAACTCTTATCAATTCTTCCTTTAACCTTCATAGTTCTCTTTTCTCATATACACCTGCTGTGTTAACTTGTAGTAGCTTAAAATAGTTCCTCTTTCCATTGCTCCACTCAAATTCATTCAACACATCTTCCTGATCAATTTCACTCCACAGAGCAAAAATATCTCACTGCCTCTACATTCTTCTTGGGAAAAACCTCCAAACTGACCTTCAAAAACTAAATTCTGATCCCCAGTCTACATTTCTGACCATATTATCTCTTGCTAGTTCTGTAAGGAAATGCCTTATTCCATCCTAACAAATTTCCTCACTCATCCTCGAAGGTTTCTTCAGGCCATTGTGCTTTAGTTTGTACTAAAGTACAAAAAAAGAAAGAGGGGGTAGAATTCCTTTTAAGACTATTTTATGTACTAAAAACATTCCCATCTTTTATGTCTCCCCACTCAGTCATTCTCTGATCCCTCTAATCTATTTTTCTTCATTTACCTTACATCTATGTGAAATTATGCACTATATATAATTAATATACTTTATATAGCAATATGGACACACACATATATATACATAAATATGTTTGTGTGTTTATTACCTGTCTCTACTATTATTATAGCTTTATGAGGACAGGGAATTTGTTCTTTTCACTATGTATTCCCAGTACCTAGGAGATTTTTTACTAAGAGATTTTACAGATTTTACTAGGATTTTTTACTATATTTACTAGGAGATTAATAAACTCATTAAATGAATTACTGTACTGGCTTGCAAATGCTACCTCTCCCAGACAAAAATATCTCTTCCTCCACTGAAACCCATTAGCACTAATAGACAGTATTTTTCACATAATTTATATGCAACATTGTACTAAGGTAAAAACTACTCTCCAAGCCTTCATGTAACCCTATATTTAAATTTGAAGACACTCTATATTTAACTTTGGAGAAAAGAAGTGATACATTACAACACTTTGAGATCTTTATTTTTTTTTTAAAGGCTCCTTAGACGATAATACATTTTAATCTCATCTGTTGTTTTGGTAACAAAAAATAAAATTAAAATATGCCTGGTTAATATCATCAGCAAAAAAAAAGCATGTCCTAAAACAGTTAGCTTTATTTCTAAAAATCAGAAAACATATGCTCAAATAATTAAACTACCTGCTATGTCATCTACAATCTCTGTATATGTTCTTCTGGCTATGTCAAGAAATTCATTTATGTTAGACCTCACTGCATAGCACTTCTGAGTCCTCATGTTCAGGCATCCCTTCATGTATCTTGCATCATCATTAATTACTGTTTTAATCTTATCAAGTATGATTCCAAACCTGAAAATGAAATTATAGGTAATAAGTCAGTTATTTTAATTTGCAATTTGAATATGATAATGATAGCAAATACCATATATTCTGAAAATTATTGTTGAAAATTATTTTGCAAATAAATAGTTAAATAATATATATAAGAAACTATATAAGCTAGGACTTTGACTACATCAATTTTAAACTATTTTGTCAGTCCTAAGTACTTCCCTGAAAAAAATGACATCACCAAGGATAATCCTACAATGGCTAGTAGATCTCCCAAACTATACATACTAATTGTGTGTGTGAATATAAAAATATATCCCTGAATCACTATTATAAAATTCTGGTTTCATGTTCGTTGGCTCATTTAACATTTACTTATACCATGAGCATTGTGTTAGGTGCAGGGAGTCAAAGAAGAATTAACATATGGTCCTTGCCCTCAGCTGGGGCAAGAGAGACCAAACATATTGTGAGACAGAATAACAACTTACTATAGTGATCATGCAAACTATAAGTCTGGTAATACCTATTTTCCTAACTTTTTATTTTATTCTGTTCTATATCTATCTGTAAAAATTCAGTTATATTATTAACCTCATTTTGTGACCTCACACAAGGTGAGAATCTTGAATCAATAAAATAACAGTTTTTAAGTATCATGAGTCTTTTGGTCAAGAAATAAGGTGCCACTGCTAAATGCAATACTAAAATTATACTGTAATTAGATATTACTCAGTATTCATATAGACTATTTTTGTTACATTAGGTCCTTCTGATTTAACATAAGAGACTAATATATTTTTAGATTTGCAAGTTTTTCCATGGAGAATAGCTTAAAAAAGAAACATCAAAATTTTGCATGATTCCAATTTTTAATATGTTACAGTTCTTCAGAGTAATCTATTAAAGAATAAGATAAACATAGTTAAGGATAATAAATTACAACATTATTGAAACAAAACATTTAGACTTGTTTAGTACTTTACATTTTACCAAACACTTGCTTGTTTCATTTTCTTATTTATATACTCACAAAAGATATTTTATGTATGCAGGTGAAAACAGATTGTATCTGGCCCATTTTCAGATAAAGAGCACATGGCTAAACAGTACCATCCACTGGTGTATTATTATGACTTATTTTTCTTGTCTCCTAACTAATCATTAACTTTAAACTACTTATTGTCAATAGTAACTTAAACAGTTATCATTATATATTCTGAGTATTCTATGCATAATTCCAAAATGTGGGTTAAATGTACATTAAACTAAAAAAGTGTTTTGTATGTTGGTATATAGAGCAAGTTCTCCATTCTTATAATGACAAAAGTAGGGATTCTTATTTTGCTTAGTGGAAACTATGTGTGGTCACTATTTGAATAAATAGAAAACAGAAGAAAATATAGATAATCTGATTTTTACCTTATTTTAGTTTTCTATGAGGCAATGGCAATAATAACTTTTTTGGTTTTTAATAGAAAAATAATATTTATATACCAACAAAAACAAGTAATTCATAAAAGCATAAAGAAATACATTTATTATTCTATCATACCTCCAAAAACAAGTATTATGGTATATATCCTGTCACTTTTTCATATCAAAAATTTATATCATTATATAATCCTTTTCTCCACCACTTAATTCTACATCATAAGCATTAGAAACCCTTCATGGTAAAAATTTTTAGTAAGCCATAATATTCCACCTGTGGAAAGCAAATAATCATTTCCCCTAACTATTAGAGTTCTACATCATGCACAGTAATATAAACAATGCTGCAATGACCATCACTGGACATAAATATTGGTCAACATTTAACAGTTCTTTTGAATAGATTTCTAGAATGTTTTGATGTCTGATGTTTTGAACAGCATCAAAACATATATGTCATAAAGCATTCCTATAAGGTATGCATAATTTTTACTCCTACCAGCTATCTATGAAATTGCCTGTCTCATTGTTCTCACATTAGCAGTAAGTTGAATCCATTAAGAAAAAAAAACTTTATTAATTTGTATTTCTTTGACTAGTAGTAAGGTTGAACATTTTTTGATATTAACTACTTGGTTCCATTTTTTGGCATTTTCCACATTTCCATTGGCACACCAGTATTTTCTCATAAAATTACATAAGTTTTATGATAATAGAAAGATTTTCTGTCATTTGTGATAACATTTTCCTAACTTTGTCATTTTGACTTTGCCTTAGACATACCAAAGTTTGAAATTTTGTGTTTTATCAACTATCAGTTTTGGGGGATGATTTATTATACTTCTTTCATTCTAAGAAAGATGACAATACTTTTGAAATGTTTTGCCAAATTGTTGTATGTGTCTGTAGTAGAATAAAGTTTATAACAAAATTTTTCTACACTTTTCATTATTTTTTATTTTTAAAAAGTGATTCTTCTTTGTCTTTTAATTCAAAGTTTTTCAAATGTTTTACACCATATAGAATTTAAAAATAGATGAGAAAAATCACCATTTTGTAACCATCACAGTTATCTCAGGTAAGAGTCATTAATAAATATCAAAATCAAGGGGTGAAAGTTTGACAAGGACCAGTAAATTTACCCAGTCTCAAGGTATCTCTCCACAGATTACTTATAACTTTATAGTGAAGTAATTGATCAAAGTTATTATCACCAAGAAGGAAAAAGTGACATGTGCCTCTTGATACTGAGAAAGATACAACATTGCTCACAGAGTACTACTGTCAAACATGTATAAGCCAAATTTAATCATGAAGAAACAATCACACAAACAGGAATATCCTATTAAACAACTGGCCCTTACTCTTCGTCAGTATCATGAAAGACAAAAAACGGCTGAAAAACTTTTCAGAAGTATAAAGAAACATGACATTAAATACAATGCCTGGTCCTGGACTGGATCCTCTATCAGGGGGAAAAAAAAATTACCATAAAGAACAATATTAGAACAATTGGAAAAATGTGAATACAGTATAGGCTATGCATAGTTTACAGTTAATCCTTGAACAATACGGGTTTGAACTGTCTGTGCAGGTCCACTCAAGGGTGGATTTTTTTCAATAGTAAATACTACAGTACCACATGACCTGTAGCTGACTGCATTTATAGATTTAGAACTGCAGATAGGGAGGAACTATGGACACTGAGGAACTGAGTATACAAAGAGCAATAATAAGTTATAGGTGGAATTTCAACTGTAGGGAGGGTTGGTGCCCTGACCCTCATGTTGCACAACGGTCAACTGCAGTAGTATTTTATCAGTGTTAGATATCCTGAATTTTTTAATTATATTGTAGTGATGCTAGAGAACATCTTTGTTCATAGGACGTATGCACTTTAGAATGCAATCCATTCTCAAATTGTTCATTAAGAGTAATAATAAAGATAATAATATGTGTGTGTGCTGTGTGTGGAAAGAGAAAAGATGGAAATTCATTATTCTATTCTTAAAACACTCTAAATGTGAAATTTTTTCAAAACAAAAACTTTTAAAAAATGGATGCTAGACAAGTTTTGTATAAGACACACACATATAAATTACCTTTAAAGGATCCACAAGTTCCAAGGTATGTTTTAGGTATATTAAGTTTGTTATCTTTGATTCAGCTGCATTAACCTATACAGACAAAAATCCAAATGTGGACACCATAAATACTTAATACGTGAATGAATTTTCCTTTTGAACATTCTACACCTACATTTTCCAAATATTTTTATTTATTAACCTAGGCAGGAAAACCACCTAGGTCCGGGGTCATCAATCCCAGGGCCCCATACCACTAATGGTCCATGGCCTATTAGGAATCAGGCCACACACCAGGAAGTGACTGGTGGGTAAGCAAGCAGTTTCATCTGTATTTACAGACACTCTCCACTGCTTGCATTACTTTCTGAGCTTTAAATCCTGTCAGAGGAGCAGTGGCATTAAGATTCTCATAGGAGTGTGAACCCTACCCACTGTGAACTACGAGTATAAGGCACTCTATATAAGAATCTCAATTATCGGGGGCCAGCGTGAGGAATCCCGCCCGGGACAAGGTCATGCGGAAGGAAGACTGACAAACGCAAGGACGTGATCAGGTTTCAGGGGCTCCCCCTGGAATTTCCTGAGCATCCACCCCCAAAAAAATAAGAATCTGCCGGCCTTTGTACTCTGCTTTTCCACTCTTCTAATATTCTCTGGAAAAAGTCAAATCAGGGCTTTAGTCTTCTGCATTTGAAAGGGATGTTTCAGTTAAACCCCCTCTCATAGCTCTCTAGCTTGCCTAACAGGTTCCCCAGACTTCTTACAGCTTGTGAATTGCTTACAGCCCCCCAACTGCGAGAGGCACAAAGCTTAAAAGCATATTAAAAATACAGAGCCTTTTCTAAAGAGTTAAAAATTATATTGGCAGAGGGTTTTCACTGTTGACTCAATGACTGCTGCCAGGCCTCCATATTCTTTATCTTTTAGGCACCTGGGAGGATGTTACTCAATGTAATCAGGATGTAGAAAAAGATATATAGCAGTTTTGATGTTAGCAACACTAGACTTTTGAGTTAATTGCTTCTCTTTTGTTGTAAATCACTGTACTCCCTTTATTGTTATAAGTTGCTGTATCTTTGCTATGTAAGAATGTAACTTTATTTAGTGCTTTCTGAGAGTGGCACCAGACTTTGGGAAGATCAACACAAATAAGTCTTCTGGTTGACAAACCCTTATCAGAAAAAAGCCTATAAAATGTTAATTGGCCCTTTTGGCCAGAAGATGATGTAAATTACCTAAGACTTGTGTATACAATTAGGTATGCAGAGAGAAAAGCCCGATTTTGATAAGAGTCAGGGCTGCTAACGCTGCATAATTTTGTATTACCCATTGATCTCTATGTACAATCAAAAAGGTATAAAAGGACTTTCTAGACAATAGAGGCTGGGGCAAGTCACTGGACTGGTTTCCTCCGTGTCTCCTCTTTACTCTAATTTCAGGCTGAATTCCCATCTAGAGCAGGGCGGCTCACCATGTCTACTTACTTGTCCTGGCTTCTAAGATCCATAAGAGAGAAAGCCCAAGGTGGGGCACTCTCCGATATTCAAACGGACGCCGGCAGCCTAACGTAGATGATGCAAGTTCCTTGTCTGGAACTTTATTGGCCTTCCCATAAACCAAGTTATTCAGCCTCTTTTCTCCACTAAATTTTCCTACTACACTATTTCTTCCTAATCTAATCTTATATTAATAAATAAATAAGTTTTCCTCGCCAACGCCGTCCCCGCTTCGAATTCCCTGGATCCACCGGGGCTGGACCCCGGCACTCAATGCCTGATGATCTGAGGAAGAACTGATGTGGTGATGCTAGCGGTGGGGAATGGCAACAAATATAGATTATCATTGGCAGATAGGTTTGACTGCACAGAAGATATATATATGACATGAAGCAAGCATGATGTGCTGTGCTTAAGTCTCTCAGTCATGTCCGACTCTTTGAGGCCCCAAGTACTGTAGCCCAGCAGGCTCCTCTGTCCATGGCATTCTCCAGCCAAGAATACTGCAGTAGGAAGCCTATCCCTTCTCCAGGGGATTGTGCCAACCCAGGGATCGAGCCCAGGTCTCCCGCATTGCAGGCAGATACTTTACCATCTGAGCCACCAGGGAAACCACCATAGTAAATCAATTGCTTGGAGACTCATCAAAACTCTATCATTGAGTAGCAAGCGACAAACTGCATCTGGTGTCAGGCTTTAGAGAGGCAAATGAGTTGATGTACTTCAATTGCACAGCTGTATCTGGTAGCAGGCGCTAAGTCAGAATCCAACACTTATTTCAGTCTGAGCATGGGCACACATTATTTTATTTACCACTTCCATCGACACCTCTTTCCCACACTGTGCACTTGTTTTGATCACAGTTTTGGTAAGCCCACAAGCTAACCCTAGCCAAGAGGAGTGAAAAAGCAAACCCTGCTAGAGAGCTTCTTTGAAACATGGGAAAGACCCAATGATGAGATAGAAGAAGACTCTAATAAGGCTGCCAACAAAAAAAAAGGTGCATTTACAATACCAAGAGTCCTTCTTAAATTACAGGTTCACTGCAACAGGTGATTCACATTCTCCAAGTCTGCTTTGTATAATATGTGGCAACAGACTATTCAACGAAGCCATGAAACCTTCAAAACTGCTTCATCACATGAAGACCTAGCACCCTGCATTAAAGACAAGCCTTTGGAGTTTTTCAAAAGAAAAAAGTGAACACAAAGAACAGAAGTAATTATTGAAGGCCACCACTTTCTCAAATGTGTCTGCACTGACAGTATCTAAAGATTCTGCATGCTGTGACAAAAATTGAAGATCCCGAGAACCATAACTAAGACTGGTACAACCAAATAAGAAAATAAACATTTTTTTTTTTTTAAGAAACTACTTCCAGAGGTAAGGAAAATAGGGTATTTATTCATCAACTCCTATTCAGTACTGGTCAAGACCTATCACTGGGGCACTGAGGCAACAACTGATTACTCACTAGTCTCCCTGGGACCAGAAAAAAAGTCCTCAGGTAGAAAGTTTTAGCTGCTTGCAAAAAGAAGCATACCTTACACAAAAGTGAATACCAACAGGATGTAGGTGGCACACCAACAAGGTCTACTCCACAATAATGAGTAAAAAAAGCCAATTACAAAATGGGAAATGATATTTGCAACACACAGAATCAACAAGGGGTTTATATAAAGAGAAGCTCTACAAATCAAAAACAATAACTCAATAGAAAAATGGGCAAGACTTTCACAAAAGCAGATATTCAAAAGGTAAAGATACATATGAAAGCACATTCAACCTCATTAACAGAAAATGCCAATTAAAACTACAATGAAGTACTACTATCTACCAAACCACTATAGCTAAAATTTTAAACTGACAAGATCAGGTTTGGGAAAAGAGCAATAAGACTTCTCATATACTCCTGATGGAAGTGTAAATTAGTAGATACAATCATTTTGAAAAACATTTTGGCAAGTATTTTGTCATTATCTACTAAAGTTGAAAGTATACTTAGTGACTCAGAAATTCCATTCCTATGTACCCAATAAAAATATGTCCAAAATTCTATTAAGAAACAGATACAAAATTGCTAAGCAATATTATCTCTAATTGCCATAACCTGCCAACAACTCAAAAGTTCAACAACAGTGAAATAAATAATGGTATATTCATACAGTGGAATATTATATAGCAATGAAACTAAATAAGCTATAGCTACATGTGACAACATGATTAAATCTTACAAACATAATGTTGGATAGAAGAAGCCAGAGATTAAAAAAATATACACTGAATAATTCCTTATACGTAAAGTTTTTAAAGAACTGATAAAACTAAGTTATAAAGAAAAATTAACTTAAAAAGTAATTAATAAAAAGTGATTTCTTTTCAGAAGGCGGTAGAAAATAATGAACAGGAAGAAGCGGAAGGAGAGTTTCCTGTTTGTTTTTATTTTGTTACTTTTGGCTGCGCTGGGTCTTCGCTGCTGCGCATGGCTGTAGTCTAGTTGCAGTGCCCAGGCCTCTCACTGCAGTGGCTTCTCTTGTTGCAGAGCATGGGCTCTAGGCTGCATAAGCTTCAGCAGTTGTGGCACTCAGGCTCAGGAGTTGCGGTGCATGGGCTCAGTCGCCTTATGGACTGTAGGATCTTCCCAGAACAGGGATCAAATCCATGTCCCCTGCATTGGCAGGTGGATTCTTAACCAATGGACCACCAGGAAAGACCAGAAGGGGAGTTTCAGAAGTACCGGCAGAATACTGACTGGTCATCATGTGAATGTTCACTTTCATAATGCCTGAAGACATTTTTGGCTGTAACAATTGAGGGTAACTGTCAGGGGACATTCAACTTTAAGGGATCCAATATGTTGCATTTTCTGCGTTTGTGCGCCATTTCTCAAGGACTCTCTGTTCCTTATCAGTTCCTGGAATACAGGAACAAGTAGAGCTGCATGCAGTTCTCAGGACTGAAATCATGGGAAAGAGCACCTGCTTGGATTGCCTTCAAGTGACTATCCATTTTGTTGCAACTGGTGGAATTTCATTCTTTTTAATGGCTGAGTAGTCATTTTACTGAAGATATACAAGCATGTATTTCTGCTAATAAAGTACTCTTGTTCCACTAGAGACTTGGGTCCCCCATGTCCTTCTTTCTGTCTCTGGCTATTTCTTCAGAGCATGGAAACCTACTGAGCTCACTTTCTCGCCCGGGCTTTCAAGACCTCATAGAGAGGATGCCCTGTGCCTTTGTGAGCGGTACAAGTCCTGTGTATGGGCTTTATTGATTTTCCATGTAACCCAAGGGATATTGCTCTTTTTCTCTTTCTTTTCATCAACTCCAGTCCCCAGGTCCTGGTCTGTAAAAGACCACAACAGGTAACAATTGGATTCTACTGGCATCTAGCAGGTAGAAGCTATGGTCCATGCTTAGAAACTCAGCCCCCCATATCCAATTCTTTGCAACCCCATGGACTATAGCCCACCAGGTTCCTCTGTCCATGGGATTCTCCAGGCAAGAATACTGGAGTGGGTTGCCATTTCCTTCTGCAGGGGATGTTCCCAAACCAGGAACCAGGTCTCCTATATTGCAGGAGGATTCTTTACTGTCTGAGCTACCAGGGAAGCATCTAGTGGGTAGAAACTTTGGATACCACTAAACATTTTAGAATGCACAGAACAGTAAAAGAATTACCATCTCAACACATTAATAGTACAAAGTTGAGAAAATCTGCTGTAGAGGAGTTGTATTACACAAGTACTCTCTTAACCTGTTATATCACTGGTGATTTCCTTCCTGCTTCTTCTTTCTCTGTCTCTTTTCAATCTCTCCTAACCTTGATAGCATTGACAAAAGTAAATTGCTATGAACTTTACAGTTTCAAAGTACTAAATGTTGTCCATACCACATGAGCAGGGAAGCAGACCAGACCCTCCCCTAGGTGAGTACTCCAGATGAGTATCCAGCCCCAAATGACACCTTAACTGCAATTTCTAAGACTTTAAACTCTTGACCCACAGAAACTGAGAGGTAATAAATATGTATAGTTTTAAGCTGCTATAGTTGAGGTCACTTGTTATGCTACAATAAAACACTAATTTTGATCCATGGGTCAGGAAGATCCTGGAGAAGGGAATGGCAACCCATTCCAGTTTTCTTGCCTAGAGAATCCCAGGAACAAAGCAGCCTGGTGGGTTAAGTCAATGGAGTTGCAAAGAGTCAGACCTGACTGAGCAACTTACACACACACACATAAAGTCTCTTTACAGTTTGCTTTTTCAAAGTGAAGAAGAGAGTCTCACCAAGGAGAATTGAGAGACAACTCTCTATTAGCCTTTTGCATTTTTGCACATCTAATGAGCAAAGGCACTGACTGCCTTTGTTCTACACAGACTTTTCAAGGATGTTTGTATAGTGAATAGACTTGAAAGACATATTGTCCACTTCTAGGGCAAAGGTAGGTTTGCTCACAGTTCTTGAAAATAAAGATGGGGCCTCCCTACAGAATAGCAGGCAAATATGGTTCAACCCCTGGGTTAAGAAGATTCCCTATAGTAGGAAATGGCAAGCTACTCCAGTATTCTTGCCTGGAAAATTCCATGGACAGAGGAGCCTGGCAGGCTATAGTCCATGGGGTTGTAAAAAGTCAGACTCAGCTGAGCAACTGAGCACACATGCTTACTGCCCATAATATTCAGGTTCCCTAAGATCAGCAGTTCTCTTCTGTACAACACTGTATGTGCAGGTGTCACAGAGCCCTCTTCACATCACCCTGTTGGAACGGGAGCTTGGGGAAGCAGTGCAAGAAAATGTTGATATTCTGGCTGTGGCTATTGTTATAAGTCCTTTCTCTCTGATCTAGGAGTTTGTGTCTTCTGTTAGCATTTATCAAACTGTGGCAGGCTAACTTGTCACTTTGGAAGTAGGGTAAAATATCATATCCCTTACAGTTCCTGATAACACTATGCTGTAATTGCTTTAAAAAAAAAAAAAAGAAAACAAAATCTCAAAATGAATTATAAATTCCTTTGGATTAGAGACTGACTTCCTACTATATCCCTAGCACTCACCACAGTGCTTGGTAAAATAACTTGTTGAATTAATTAAAGAAAGAGCCATGACCCAGATACTCTTTATGGCAGTCTGAAATCAATGGGAAAATTATAACTTAGGTAAAACTTGAAAAAATTATTTAATATCAAAGTTTTCAAATGTGGGAGGAAGTACTTTGGATGTTATATAATGGAAAATACAAACATTCTTAATGAAATATATTAAACAGTAAGGTTATAAAGACTATACAAAAAGAAAATACTTGATTTTCAATGAATACTTATGATTGGGAAATATGCATTTTCTGAAAATCAATGTTCTTAACAGAAAATATAAGAATTCATCTTGGGTAAACAATTTCACACCGGGAATTTTCAGAGAACATTTAGTTCATTCAAAAGTTTAAGCCAATCATAAAAAAAAATTCAACCAACAGAACATTTAGTTCATCCACAAGTTTAAGCAAATCACGCCATTTAACCAGCACAAGTCTGAACTAATTTAGTAAATATTGTGTTTAATTAAGATATAGATGCTTATATTAAATTACTTTAAAGTCTCATTTAAATATATCTCCAGATGGTTAGGAAAACATCAACTGAGAAACAGTATAAGGAAGACTGAAATTTATGAATTATGTATGAAGTCAATATATTGCTTAAGTTTCCTTAAAAGTTAGTAAATCTCATCTGAAAAGTGTTTTTTTAAAAAACCTCCAAAAAGGACATAGGTGCTGGTTAGGAAAAAATTTACAACTATGACTGGTCCCCCCAAAACTAAAAAGGATGATAAGTAACACTGGCCCTTAATAACCTTATGGAGTTAGTTACAGATTGCCTTCTCTGGACGAGAAGAAAGATTCCAGATTCTCAGTGTGCAGAATTACCTTATACTAAACTCTCTGGCTTTTCTAAAATCTGATAGTCAAATTGATTACAGAAGCTGGTTAGTTAATCACAGATATTTCCGAGAGAGCTAGTTGGCTAAAATGATATTCCTTTCTTAATAAAACCAGAAATGATCTAATGCAAAAATATGTACAGCTGACCATTGAACAACACAGGTTAGAACTGCATGGATCCACTTAAATTCGGATCTTTTAAAATAAACACATATGTGTACTGAAGATGTATTTTCTCTTCCTTATGATTTTCTTAACATTTTCTTTCCTCCAGCCTACTTTATTTAAGAATACAGTATAAAAACATACTGTACACAAAACATGTATTAAGTAGCTACTTAGGTTATCAGTAAGGATTCCAATCAACAGTAGGTTATCAATAGTTAAGTTTAAGTGATAGTGAAAGTCGCTCAGTCATGTCCGACTCTTTGTGACCCCATGGACTATTACAGTCCATGGAATTCTCCAGGCCAGAATATTGCAGTGAGTAGCCTTTCCCTTCTCCAGGGGATCTGCTCAACCCAGGGATCGAACCCAGGTCTCCCACATTGCAGGCCAATTCTTTACCAACTGAGCTATCAGGGATAGTTAAGTTTGGAAGAAGTCAAAAATTATATGAGGAATTTCAATTGTGCAGAGGGGTTAGGACCCCTAAGCCTGATGTTGTCCAAAGGTCAAGTGTATATTACTAATTCTTATAGTTAGTGACACTAAAGCATGAATATGTATGACCATGTAATACTACACATTACACATTACACAGTGCTACAACAATGAGACTGCTCTCAGGCATAACCTGATAATTAATTCTTTCCTATAATAAAATTGAAACAAAGTCTTCGCTTACACACAGCTGAGAGTTGAATTGTGTCCCCCTCTAAAAAAAGATATTTTGAAGTCTAAACACTCAGTACCTCAAAATGCAGTCTTATTTGGAACTAGGTTCACAGAAAGAACTAGTTAAGAAGACATCATATTGTAGTAGGGTAGACTCCTAATTCAATATGACTGGTTTCAAATAAAAGACAGCCATGTGAAGGACTTTCCTGGTAGCCCAGTGGTTAAGAATCCACCTGCCAATACAAAGGACATGGGTTTGATCCCTGGTCCAGGAAGATCCCACATGCCGTGGAGCAACTAAGCCCATGAGCCACAGCTACTAAAGCCCATACACCCTAGAGCCCATGCTCTGCAACAAGAGAAGCCACTGCAATGAGAAGCCTATGCACCACAATAAAGCGTAGCCCCTGTTAACCACAATTAGAGGAAGTCTGCATGCATCAACAAAGACCCAGCACAGCCAAAAATAAATAAATAAGAAAAAGACAGCCATGTGAAGACACAGACAAAGGGAGACCACCATGTGACAAGGGAAAGAGAGATTAAATGTATATAGCAAGTCAAGGAACACCAAAGATTACCAACAAACCACCAAAAGCTAGAAACAGGTAAGAAAGGATTCTCCTACAGGTTTCAAAGAAAACATAGCCCTGCCAACATCTTGATTTCAGACTTCTACCTTCCAGACCTGTGACAATAAAATTATAGTGTTTAAGCCATGAAGTGTATAGTATTTGTTTCAGCAGGCCCAGGAAACTAATATTAATTGTAAGTACAGAGTAGCCATTTCCTATTCCTACACTGAGTTGCATTTTTTCTGTGTTAAAACCTGTCATTCATAAGTAAAACTGTTACTTAAGATACTTTTCATTTGAAAATACCATTCAAAACAGGACATCTGGCAAAAGATCATAAGGGCTAACTGGTGCTTTGGGTTTATATTCATAATTGATTACTCATTTTTAAGTCTCTGAAAGTCTGAAAATATTTGATGGCTCCAAAAATACTGCTAAACCAGTACAGAGGTTAAAAAATAAAGGTTAAGGACACATGTTAACAAGAACATATCTAGAAGTAAAGTGAAGAACCCTCTATATTCTGTTGAGCAGAAGGTTTTTAATTGGATGTATTCTCAGCTTGTGTTATTTTTGCTTTTGTTGCCACTACTTCATGCTTCTTATACCACATGAGAAGTGATGTAATATTATTTGAAGGTAGACTGAATTCAGCTAAAGATGTATTCTATAAACCTGAAAGCAACCATTAAAATAAAAAAACAATGAACTTATCCAATAAATCAACAGAGGAGTAAAGTGGGATCATAAAAATATCCATTTAAACCAAAAGAAGGCAGAAGAAAAGGAAAAGAGAATATAGGTGAGATAAATGTAAAAAAGTACCATAACGGCAGATTTAAATTGTAACATACCAATAATCTCATTAAGTACAAATGAAATAAACACCCTAATTAAAAGTTCATTCCAGAAGAAACAGGTAACCTGAATAGCATTATATCTATTTAAGAAATTGAATTTATACTCAGGAATCTCCCTATAAAGAATAATTCCAAGTTTTAACAGCTTTACTTGTGAATTCCACCAAACATTTAAGGAAGAAACATTAACACCAGTTATACACAAACACTATCAGAAACTGAAGTGGAAGGAATGCCTCTAATCTCATTGTATGGTATTGATTAATTTTGTCTCAGATTTCAGTTGTTCTAGGTTACCTCTCACTTACAATATATTGAATTTTAAAGTGTTTCAATTATTTAAGGAAATTCCCAATTCTCCTCCTGTCCAACAGCCAAAACTTTTCCATATAATGATGTTTTTATTATAAATGAACCTTAAGAGCATTTCCTCTACCATATGAAAAAGCTTCCTAAATATAGATAAGCCTTCAATGGATTTGCAAAGTAATCAAATTTCAAATAAAATTCTACTGATACAGGACTTCTTTCCTTTTTAAGCACATGAGCAAAAATATGCAGGTGATCCTTGAACAACACAGGTTTGAACACTGCAGGTCCACTCATAGTGGATTTTATTCAATACATAGAGTACAACACAATCCAATTGGCTGAATCTGCAGATGGAGACCCCTTGGATGCAGAAGGCTGACCGTAAAGTTACATGCTGGTTTTCGATTGCATTGGGGACGGGGAAGAGGGTGCCCTAACCCCCATACTGTTCAAGGGTTAACTGTAAATGTATTTGATTAAAGTAAATATTTCTCAATTCACTTTAAAGAGAAATGGAAACCATCTATTATTTTCTTTATAGACTGTGCCTGTAGGCACTAAGTATTTAAATTTGCAAAAATCCAAAGCCTTGTTTCATACTTAAAGGTTAAGCATACTTGAAAACTAACTAATCAAACTTCACATAATGATCATCTTTTAAAGGACCTTGGAACTAACATAATTTTTATCTAGTTTATTAAGCAAATGTTTTGTAATCCAAGGGTTTTGAAAACTATGTCCAAACTCTTTAAATAAATATTTGATAAATGAAATATGTCAATTCCTCAATTAATAAAGATGTGTATAAGAGACAGGATCACTTGCCTTCAGCCAGCACACCCCACAACCCCCACCAAGGCATGGAGACAGCTAAGCCCCTCGGAGACCACGGCTACCAGGCAACAGGATGCCTACAGTGCTGCCAACAAAGCATCTGCATTTTTTCACTGAGCACCAAATCCAGATTCTAGTTAGATTCGACTCCCAGTTACATAGAATGCCCTAACCTGGAGGAAGAACTACAAATTATCGCAAATTGCAAGTAATTCATAAATTTGGGCTATAGGGAGTCCGAGAAACCAATTAAGGCTTTGATGTGTTTTTTCAACATCAGGCAGTTGTGTGACTGAGTGGATCTTGCATTGGCATGGCAGTGATCCTGCCAGCAGGCCCTGAGGAGTGGGTGGTAGATGAGGACCGCCTACAGAACCATGCCGCCCCCAGCAGAGACTCACCATCTCCTGAATATATGATAACACATTGAGGAGAAAAGCTTCCTTTAAAGGCATAAAAATATTTCGGATAGTAATGACAAAATACTTTTCCAAAAGACTTTCATATTTTCCAATTGTTACATCATATTAAGGCAAGTTATATCACGTAATATATAATAAAATAACATGTATACATTAACATACCGTGTCTTGCTTTGGAATTTGAACTAAAACAGAAAGAAGTTGCTCTGTATCAAGAAATCTTGCTATAACTGAAACAAACAGAAAATACGAGCAGTTAAATTTTATGTTACAGTTTAAAACATAGAGTATATGAAGTATTATCCCCAAATAATAATATAGCAGTTTTACCTGCAAATACCACTTGTTTTAATTGTCTTCATCTATTTTACATTTACCAGGGATAAAATAATAAATTCTAGTGTTCTTTTCCTAACTTCGATTAGTCAGAATTTGTCTTCAAATTTTGACACTGTTGATCACCCCTTCTTTCTTGAAACTACTTCTCTGACTTAAATACGTTGCTTATCATTATTTTCTTCCCACTTTTTTGATCGCTAACTTTTCTTCATGATACTTAAAAGGTAAGATTAAAAGTCTAAAAGCATTGGTCAACCACTAACCATGTAACTTTCCAGGAGTTATCTAACTTCTCTGAACTTTAGCTGTTCTCATCTTTTAAAAGATGAGATGGTTCATCAAAAAACTAAAAACAGAACTACCATATGATCTAGCAATTCCACTCCAGGGTATATATCCAGAGAAAACAAAAATACTAATTCAAAAAGATATAAGTACCCCTATGTTCACAGCAGCATTGTTCATAATTGCCAAGATATGGTACCTAAATGTCCATCAAGAAAAAGTGAATAAAGACGTTGTGATACACACACACATATATGCATACATGTATACACACACAATGGAATACTACTCAACCATAAAAAAACAGCAAAATTCTGTCATTTGTGAAAACATGAATGGATCTAGAGGATATTACACTTAGTGAAATAAATCAGGTAGAGAAAGACAAAAAAATATATGTGGAATCTAAAAACTAAAACAAATGAGCAAATATAACAAAACAGAAACAGACTCACAGATACAGAGAACCAACTAGTGATTACCAATGGGGAGAAAGCAGGGAGGAGGGAAAAGAGATGGATGGGAGATTAAGAGGTACAAACTCCTATGTATAAAATAAGTAAGCTATAAAGCATATGTTATACAGCATAGCGAATATAGCCATAAATTTGTAATAACTTTAAACAGAGTATAATCTATGAAACTTTTCAATCATTATGTTGTACATCTGACACTAATATTGTAAATCAACCATATCCCTGTGAAAATAAATTAAATTTAGAGACTTCCCTGGCAGTCCAGTGGTTAAGACTTCGTACTTCCAATGCAGGGAGTACAGGTTCAATCCCTCGTTGGGTAACTAAAATCATGGATGCCACAAAATTTAATTAACTACTTAAATTTTTTAAAGTTTTTAAAGCAGAACTTGAGGCATGATATGTTCAAGTAACTAAAAGAAGCTCAATTATACTAGAAGAAGGAAGAATGAAAGGTGACAAGTAACAAGAAGTGCTTTGGGAAACAAGAAAGAAAGCCATCCAGAAGAGTTTGGGTTTTATCCTAAAAGCATTAGAAGAGATTGAAAGATATTATGCAAGTGGGTATGTGGTAGCCCTGCAAAGATTTCCACATTCTAATCCCTGGAACCTTTGTATATGTTATCTGGTAGCAGGGACTTTGAAGATGAGATGAAGTTTAAGCTTCTTGAAATGGAGAGATTATTCTGGATTATTTGTTAGTCCCAAATTAATTGATTGCACAAGAGTCCTTCTAAGAGAGAGGCAGGAGGATAGGTCAAAGAGAGACGATATAAGGACAAAAGCAGAAGCTAGAAAATAGAGAAGAAACTGTTCTCCTGGCTTTGAAGATGGAGGAAGATCCATGAGTTAAGGAATGTAGAAGGCCTCTAGAAACTGCAAAAGGCAAGGGAACAATTTTGTCCCAGAGCCTCCAGAAGAAAAATGGACCCACTAAAACATTGACTTTAGTCCAGTAAAACTGATTTATGACTTTCAGAATTTTAAGATAATCAATTCATGCTGTTTTAAGCCTCAAAATTTGTGGTAATTTGTTACATCAACAGGAAGAAACTAATAAAGAGTAATATGCTCACACTTATATTTTCAAAAGATTACTCAGGCTCCAATATAGAGAAGAGACTCTAAAGAACAAGGCTGAGGACAAGGCCAAATAGAAGGCTGCAGAAATAACTCAGATTATAGATAAATGATACCCTGGGCTGGAGCAGCAGCACTGGGAATAGAAGCTAATACCTATAAGATATATAGAGATAAGAGACTTTATAGAATTTGATGATTAATTTCAGAGAAGGCAAGTGTCAAGAATGACTTTCAGTTGGTCATCTGGTTTGGTTAAGAGCTTGGATGTAGAGCTATTCTTTGAAATCAGAAGGGATTGATTTAGAAGGAAAGATGGCACAGTCTGGATACATTAAATCTGAGGTGATTAAGAAAGATCTAATAAGTTCTCAGTAGGCAATAAGATACATGGGGCTGAAGGTCTGTAAAGATATCTGGGCATGAAATGTAAACTTGGAAGATACAGGTATGTGAATGATAATTATAAGACCAAGAAGATGGGTAAATCATATAATAAGAAAATACAGAGTAAAAAGGCAACCTAAGACATAGTTTTGAAGCACCACAGCATTCAGGGAATGAGCAAAGGAAAACGAGCCTAAAAAGAAGACTCAGAAGTCTTTTTCTCTTCCATTTGAAAGGAAGGAATCTGGGGTTTTCACTCTGTTACCTGATCAATGACAGAACTTTCTAAAGACATTCCAAGACAGTCTACAGTCCTGCAGTCTATTTGGAAATTATAAAGATAATATTACAAGGGAGATGGACAGTCAGAAACTTCTTAAAGAAGTGAACGACAGAGCTTTTAAAAAAGGAAACTCCAAAGAAGTAGGAGGAAAATCAAATCGTATAATCACAGAAGCAAAAGGTAGTAATTCAATAAGGAGAGATTTTGGCAGTACCAGAGAAGTTGGATTTCAAATAGAACTGTGTGTGTGTTAGTCGCTCAGTCATAACTGACTCTGCAACACCATGGACTGTAGCCTGCCAGGTTTCCCCGTCCACAGGACCATGCCCTTCTCTAGGGGATCTTCCTGACCCAAGGATAGAACCTAGGTCTCCCGCATTCCAGGCAGATTCCTTACCATTTGAGCTACGTGGGAAGCCCCAAATAGAACTAATATGTGCCCATTAAATTTAACAACAATGAGACTATGGGTAAATGTCTTAGGCTTGGTTCTCCAGAAAGAGACTCTGAAATGAGGATTTATATGCAAGTAATAGATTAAGAATTTGCTTCCATGAGAAACCAATAGAAGAGAAGGACAGGAAAGAGGAAAAAAGCCAAGCAAAAGCATAATTTCAGGCAAAATTCTATGGAGGGTAACTTCAGTTCATGCTGTAGAAGAACTTCTGAACTTTAAGTTACATTCATGGTTATTGCCAAAATAGTGTGAGGCAGTTAGGCTTTCATATTCCCACACTATTCAGTCATTTAAGGGCCCACAAGGCATATTTGACCCTCTCTGCTTAGAGCACAGCCCTCTAATAGCCTGAGGGTAGACCTCTAAAGTGAGTCCAGGTGCAGGCCATTAGAAGCAAAAGCACACAGAACAGGGAAAAGGGGCCCAGAGAAAGGTAAAAGAGACCCAAGAGGATATGGACAGAAAACCAACAATGTCTGCTATTCTGACCTTGACAAGAGCAGACTCAGCACAGTAGTGGGCACAGAAAGACTGATTGAAATGGGGTGATGAGAAGACAGTACGTGCATAAAATTTGTTTTTCAACAGGTGATGAATGGTAGAATAGAGATAAGATGTTGCTGTAAACCAGAAGGGTGACCAGTTAAAAATAAGCCTTTTCACACTTTTTCCAAAGCCTCACAAAAAATACACAGGAATACACAGGAAACAATGAATATACTCAGCAACACTGGAAATGCAGTCACAGTCAGTATAATGTCAGAATTTTGAAGAAATTATACTAATTAAAAGATATTTAGAATTGGATTGAAGAAACCTAAAGACTGTAAATGCTTTCTAGATTTTCATGTACTACTTCAGTTTAGACCACCAGAACAACAGTGGGGATATAGAAGACAGATCAAGCGGCTAAAGTCCAGGAACTAGACTAGGATCAGTGCAGATAAACTGCCCTTCCACTTACAAATTTAAGAAAAAAATTGCACTACCATGCTAGTGAACAGGTGCCAAGGGCAATTCTTTTACCTCATGAGTTGGATTGCATTCCCATAAAAAAAACTTGGTAATCCCAAATCCTGGTATCTGAATGTGACACTACTTGGAAACTAGATCTTTGCAGATGTCATCAAATTAAGATAACATCATTAGGACGAGCCTTAATCCAACAGGACTGGTATCATTTTAGGAAGACATATATTTTTAATAATTTGCGTTTGTAAAAACAGATGATGTTTACCTGACTGAAGTCCAAAAAAGAGTTCCTCATCTTGAAGCAGTTCCTGAACACAATCTAATCTCATGTTAATTGTTTCAACATCAACTAGAGGTTCTAATATATTAGAACGAAGTCTTCTACTTCCTCCAGGAGTCTTAGTATAATTTAGAACACCAAAGAGCGTGTGATTATTCCTTTAAAAGCACAAGTTAGGAAAATTTCATTAAGTATACAAAGGAGAAACCAATAAAACTGTAATTTAACTTTTTAAATTAACTTTTAAAATAACTTTTTAAAATTTATTTATTTTAATTACTTTACAATATTGTGGGTTTTGCCATACATCAACATGAATCTGTCATGGGTGTACATGTGTCCCACCATCCACTGCCACTTCCCTCCCCACCCCACCCCTCTGGGTTGTCCCAGAGCACCAGCTTTGGGTACCCTGCTTCAGGCACTGAATTTTCACTGGTCATCTATTTTACATATGGTAATATACATGTTTCAGCGCTATGCTCTCATACTGTCCCACCCTTGCCTTCTCCTATATAGTTTTAAAATAACCCTATAACCTACAATAGTGATTCTCATACTCTCATATTCATACAAATCACATGAGGATTCTGATTCAGTCTGGGATGAGGCCTGATAATCTACATTTTAAATAAACTCTCAAGTATGCTGTCAGTCAGTGAAGCACACTGTGATTAACAAGGATCTATAGCATCTTCTTGTATCAGTGAATGACTTTTTTTCATAGACCAGTTACAATACTCAGACTAATATAAAATGTTCTAGTCCGTGGCATTCTATCAATAATAACAAGATATCAATAATACATACTTAAAGGGGAAGAGAACTTTACACTGATAAAACATGTATTTAACATAATCACTCTGTTCTAATTTATGAAGTTAGAGAATTATAAAAGAGAAAGAAAAGAATATCAAATACAGAAACTATTACAAACAAACAGGATTGTACAGAAAATGACAGGAAGAGTTGCTTTAGTTAGGTTGGTTGAGAAAGACCTGTATTTATATCTGACAGTTGAATTAAGACATCCATACCAAGATGATGATGAGATGGGAATAATTATGACAATGATGGTGAGAATAGCTAACATACTGAACACAAAGTATATGCAGGCCTTATTCTAAGAAATGTACATATATTATTTAATTCTAATAACCATGGTATGAGCTAGATGCTATTATTAACCACATTTTATAAGGGAAGAAACTGAAACACAAAGAAATTAAGTAATCTGCCTGAGGTTTCCAAATAAGTGAACAACAATAATAAAAGAGTCACCAGTTTAGAGGTGAACAGCAATTTAAGCCCAGGTAGTCTTCCTGGTGGGGAAGGAAATGGTAACCACTCCAATATTCTTGCCAGGAGAATCCCATGAACAGAAGAGCCTGGCAGGCTACAGTACATGTGGCCACAAGAATCGGACACGATTTAGCAACTAAACCACCACCAGTCTTCCTGGCTCTAGAACCAGAAAGATCAAGGTTGGTGGAGCACTGCAAAGTAAGAATTAAGGGAAATGAATAAAGAAGTTGAAAGAAATCAGAACATAGAAGTCCTTGTAGGCTATGGTAAAGAGTCTGAATTACATTCTAAAGGTAAGAGGGGCACTGGAAGACTTTTAAGCATTAAAGTTTCAAGATGTAATTTCTGGTTTAAAAGATCACTTTCTGGCCCCTAGGTTGAGAATAGACTAATTGTAGGGACAGGAAGAAGGCAGAGAGACAAGTTAGGGGCTATTATACTACATAGTAGTCCAGGCTAAAAATGATGGAGGTATGGATTAGAGTTGTGGGGGCTTCCCTGGTGGCTCAGCAGGTAAACAATCTACCTGCAATGCAGGAGACACGGGAGATGCAGCTTCAGTCCCTAGGTTGGGAAGATAACGTAGAGGAGGAAAGGACAACTCACTCCAGTATTCTTGCCTGAAAAATCCCATGAACAGAGGAGCCTGGCAGGCTGCAGTCCAAAGAGTCACAAAGAGTCAGACACAACTGAGCAACTGAGCAGTAAAAGTATGGTGTTAAGTTTGTAGACTTGGAAATGATAAGACCCAGAATATAAACGTACTCTAAAGGCTGAGTCAAGAGGATTTACTGACGTATTAAATTTGGGTTAAGAGAAGAGAGGAAATAAAAATGATGTAAGCTATCAGACTATCAAATTTTTGGTATATCAACTTAAACATATTTTTAAGAAATTACTCAAATCAAGCCCTGGCTGGGAGTCGGGAGAAGGTTATCATTGGTAAGTCACAGGTACAGTTTTGAGGAACAAATTCCTGTTCTTTCACAGGAACAAAAGGAGTAGGGAGCACACCTAAACCTGCCATTTGCTATAGAAATCAATGATGGAAACTATACTAAACAAGTGACAAGTTCATAGAATCATTAGAGCTATTCAGATAGTTCAGTAGGTAGCATGCTCATCTTTCAACCTAATATTCTTTGGTTTAAGTCAGGCAAAAGACCTCAATTTCTCCTCTCAACTACAATATGAACTCTGGAGGTCAAATATCCTATCATTTAATATATAGCAGAAACTCAAGCAATGTTTGATGATGACAACAGTCAAACAATGATTAACTATGAAATGTGACAAAGTAAAACTGAGTATAAAACCCTTTGTAATAATTACCAGCCTTAGTTATTGACTGTCTATGTTACCCTATGTTATTTTAACTTAGAAAGTCAACAACAGAGTAGTTTATCCAGATATTATTTTATCTTTCTCCAGGCAACAGAAAAAATATTACTTATTCACTAAGCTGGAAAGAAATTACTATTAATTACATTCTCCTTTAAAAAGTTATAATTTTAGATCACCATTATCCAGTGGAACTGCAAAGGTGCAGAAGTCACTACACTGACGGATGACAAAAAGTAGTATATACAGTAATATTCCTACTTTACTACAAGTAGTACCAACAGTACCTAGATAGATCGAAACTGTTCTTGATGACTGAAGTAAAAGCCTCTTGATGAAAGTGAAAGAGGAGAGCGAAAAAGTGAAAGAGGAGAGCAAAAAAGTTGGCTTAAAGCTCAACATTCAGAAAACATTCAGAAAACGAAGATCATGGCATCTGGTCCCATCACTTCATGGGAAATAGATGGGGAAACAGTGGAAACAGTGCCAGACTTTATCTTTTTAGGCTCCAAAATCACTGCTGATGGTGACTGCAGCCATGAAATTAGAAGACGCTTACTCCTTGGAAGAAAAGTTATGTCCAACCTAGATAGCATTTTCAAAAGCAGAGACATTACTTTGCCGACTAAGGTCCGTCTAGTCAAGGCTATGGTTTTTCCTGTGGTCATGTATGGATGTGAGAGTTGGACTGTGAAGAAGGCTGATCGCCGAAGAATTGATGCTTTTGAACTGTGGTGTTGGAGAAGACTCTTGAGAGTCCCTTGGACTGCAAGGAGATCCAACCAGTCCATTCTGAAGGAGATCAACCCTGGGATTTCTTTGGAAGGAATGATGCTAAAGCTGAAACTCCAGTACTTTGGCCACCTCATGCAAAGAGTTGACTCATTGGAAAAGACTCTGATGCTGGGAGGGATTGGGGGCAGGAGGAGAAGGGGACAACCGAGGATGAGATGGCTGGATGGCATCACGGACTCGATGGACGTGAGTCTGAGTGAACTCCGGGAGATGGTGATGAACAGGGAGGCCTGGCGTGCTGCGATTCATGGGGTCGCAAAGAGTCGTACACGACTGAGCGACTGAACTGAACTGAACTGAACTGAACTGAAGTAAATAATAAACAAAATTAGATATGTCTGGAGATTTCATATAGTGGAAAGTAAAGTCAAGATAAGAACGCACAAAGCAACAGAAATATTTAAACACTGCAGCTCTGAAACTGGCACAAGCACCTTAAGGCTTCAATTGTCTAAAGCACTCTTTTTTCTATTCAATATTCTTAATACTAAAATTTGTATTTAAGTTTATACCTTTCATTGATATCTGAGGTTATCGATATATTAATTACTGAAAGCTGAGATTTTACTCCAAGCTTACTTACTCCCAACCTGCACTTTACCAAACTAAATAGCTTAAGTTTCCTTGCACATACCATATTACTATATTGAAAATCATGCTTTCAAAACCTTTTTATTCACTGTCTTACTACTTTTTTCACTCTTTAATATGGATAACGTCTATTTATATTTCAAAACTCATGTCAGGGCTAGAAAAAAAATGTCAAGGTATTATTCCCTCTAGAAAACCATTTCTATAATAATTCTTTTACTTCTTAACTAAGCCAAATTAACATTCTCTCTCTGTTATGATCTCATCATTTTTTGTGCAAATTTTCGTCACCATACAGTCGACCCTTTCTATAGGCAATTGACTCCAAGACCTCAAACAGATACCAGAATCTGAGGATACTTAAGTCCTTTATATAAAATGGCCTACTACAGTGGGCCCTCCATATCCACAAGTTCACATCTGTGAATTCAACCAACTGTGGGTCCCTCGGCTACAGAGGGCTTGATGTACTTAGTACATGTTAATGACCTATATGATACTATAGTCTCCTCCTCCAGACTATAATTCCTCAAGGAGATAAACCATGACTCACTAATTCTTTGTACCAAACTGAACCCATATTAAACTATGTAGTTTATCCCTACTATAAACACCACCACAGGTTGATTACAATATTTCCTAATGACATTTTGATTCTAGTTTAGGTACCTCAACCATTCAGTTCAGTTCAGTTCAGTCGCTCAGTCGTGTCCAACTCTTTGCGACCCCATGAATCGCAGCAAGCCAGGCCTCCCTGTTCATCACCATCTCTCGGAGTTCACTCAGACTCACATCCATCGAGTCAGTGATGCCATCCAGCCATCTCATCCTCGGTCGTCCCCTTCTTCTCCTGCCCCCAATCCCTCCCAGCATCAGAGTCTTTTCCAATGAGTCAACTCTTCGCATGAGGTGGCCAAAGTACTGGAGTTTCAGCTTTAGCATCATTCCTTCCAAAGAAATCCCAGGGTTGATCTCCTTCAGAAT
>SJYT01044564.1:4564-47593 GCA_006410635.1 Cephalophus harveyi | reverse complement strand
TGTCATCTGCATATCTGAGGTTATTGATATTTCTCCCGGCAATCTTGATTCCAGCTTGTGTTTCTTCCAGTCCAGCGTTTCTCATGATGTACTCTGCATATAAGTTAAATAAGCAGGGTGACAATATACAGCCTTGACGCACTCCTTTTCCTATTTGGAACCAGTCTGTTGTTCCATGTCCAGTCCTAACTGTTGCTTCCTGACCTGCATACAGATTTCTCAAGAGGCAGGTTAGGTGGTCTGGTATTCCCATCTCTTTCAGAATTTTCCACAGTTTATTGTGATCCACACAGTCAAAGGCTTTGGCATAGTCGATAAAGCAGAAGTAGATGTTTTTCTGGAACTCTCTTGCTTTTTCCATGATCCAGCGGATGTTGGCAATTTGATCTCTGGTTCCTCTGCCTTTTCTAAAGCCAGCTTGAACATCAGGTTCACGTATTGCTGAAGCCTGGCTTGGAGGATTTTGAGCATTACTTTACTAGCATGTGAGATGAGTGCAATTGTGCGGTAATTGGAGCATTCTTTTGCATTGCCTTTCTTTGGAATTGGAATGAAAACAGACCTTTTCCAGTCCTGTGGCCACTGCTGAGTTTTCCAAATTTGCTGGCAGAATGAGTGCAGCACTTTCACAGCATCATCTTTCAGGATTTGAAACAGCTCAGCTGGAATTCCATCACCTCCACTAGCTTTGTTTGTAGTGATGCTTTCTAAAGCCCACTTGACTTCACATTCCAAGATGTCTGGCTCTAGATTAGTGATCACATCATCATGATTATCTGGGTCGTGAAGATCTTTTTTGTACAGTTCTTCTACAAACTCATAAAAACCTCATGTTTACAGTGTGTATGTGCATGTGCACAGACAACACACACATATGCACAAACACATGAGCAATCTCCCATTCTCCCTTTCATTCATGTTTACCATCAATATTCATCTAACTGAAGCTAATAATAAACCAATAAAACCAGCAATCTAGTCATACACAAAGACCATTTTTATCATTTTCAACTACTTCACCTTCTCAAATGATTATGTAGCCCCTTGAATTTCCTGTATTTAATGCTTTTAAAACTGGTTATTTCAGCATTGCAGTATTCTGCACACAATAACTTCTTTTTTATTATGGGAAAAACATACAAAACACAAATTTTACCATTTTAACCATATTACGCTCACTATTCAGTGCCATTAGGTATACTTGCAATAATGTGCAATCATTATCACCATTTGTTTCCAGGGCTTTCTCATCATCCCAAACATAAACTCTGAATCCATTAAATAATCCTCTCATTCCCCAGTTCCTCCAGCCCCTGATAACCTGTCTACTTTCTGTTGCCATAAATTTGCCTATTCCAGGTACTTCACCTTTTGTGTCTAGCGTATTTCATTTAACACAATGTTTTCAAGGTTCATACATCTTGTGTTAGAATTTCATTCCTTTTTAAAGCTGAATGATATTCCATTATATGTATACATCTTATTTGTATACACTTTATTATTCACTGGTTGACGGACATTTGGTTTGTTTTCACATTGTGGCTACTGTGAATAATGCTGTTATGAATACTTGTGTGCAAGTATCTGTTTGAATCTCCACTCTCAGTTCTTCTGGGTATATACCAAGAAGCAGAATTTCTGGATCGTACGGTAATACCAAATTTAGCTTTTTGAGGAACCACCACATAGTTTCTCAAAGTGACTGCACCATTTTATATCCCTACCATAAATGGATTAGGATTCTAATTTCTCCATCCTTACCAGTTCTTATCTTCCATTTATTTAATAATAAATTCTGAAAGAGATGGGAATACCAGACCACCTAACCTGCCTCTTGAGAAATCTGTATGCAGGTCAGGAAGCAACAGTTAGAACTGGACATGGAACAACAGACTGGTTCCAAATAGGAAAAGGAGTAGGATTGGGGGCAGGAGGAGAAGGGGACGACCGAGGATGAGATGGCTGGATGGCATCACGCACTCGGTGGACGTGAGTCTGAGTGAACTCCGGGAGATGGTGATGAACAGGGAGGCCTGGCGTGCTGCAATTCATGGGGTCGCAAAGAGTTGGACACGACTGAGCGACTGAACTGAACTGAACTGAATACCTAACAGTGTGAAGTGATAACTGTGTTTTTGATATGTATTTCCCTAACAACTAGTGATATTGAGCTCTTGCTTATTATACCTCTGTATATCTTCTTTGGAGAAACGTCTGTTCAAGTTTTCTGCTTAATTTTGAAATGATTGTCAGCTTGTTTTTTTCTTATTTAGTAAAAATATCTTTTTAAAACTTGATTTTTGTGAAAACATTTGAGCAGTTCAGCAACAATGGTATAAATATTAAAAATGTTTATTTTCAATATTTCTCCACCAAACAACTTTAAAAAATATAAAGTAACTATTCATAGAAAGATGACAATAAAATATACTGATATATTTCCTAATAAAAAATGGATAATCTTACCTAGAGTCTTGATTATTAATTAGTAATTCAAGGTTTTGGGCTGATGATGAATCTATCATGGCTGTCTGTTCACTACCCTGGAAACAAATCTTTAGCGATTTTGGTGCGTAAACTGAATTTTGAATAAATTCAACATATTTTAATAAAGCTGCAACAGCTGCAAGGCAGTAATATCTGTAAGGTAACCAATGATACATCACTATAAATCTCTGTAATAAAAGTACTGCTATAAAGGAAAACATTTATTTTACTTTTAATAGCAAAATTATAAATATTTGCATAGCATTGCTTAAATTCAAAGGGAAAAAGCACTCCAAGTGTTCCTCATTTTTGATGACTAAATTACCTCTAAAGCATAAAAGCCGATAAAAACAGACAATTTTCTAAAGTTTGAGACTTAAAGAATAAAGTTATAAAGAATAAAAACTGGATTGCCAATAAGTCATGTTAGAATTCAACATTCAATGGTGCCATTCTAAGTACATATTCAAATAATATTGAGAAAGTCTGAAGGGTTTAAAAGGTACAGTCAGGAGACCATAATGTATAGGAACATACCTCATTCTTAGATACATCCTATAATGTTTAGGATCTTGCTGAGAAAAGTCGTCATGATTAACTTAGTGAACAAGTAGTCCTACCTGGCTCAAAGAAAGTGTCTGTTCAGCAAGTTTTAAAAAATATCTATTCCAAAAGTATCATTTCCTGTCTCATTTCGAAGGGGTAAAGGTGTGAAGTAACAGGAACACAGCTTTTCCTGTGATTCACTTCTGTGCCCTCACATTTCTAGTAGCTCTGGCTACTTTTCATTTCAAAGTAAAGTGAGCAGCAAAGACTAGGGCAATAGATTATGACTAATTTGGAGAAATTCTATATAAATTAAGTCAGCAAGATATGCCCTGTGTATAAATTTCAGTTAATTACTTTACTATTCAGTAATTACTGAGTGTGTTTTATGAAACTTCTCTCGGCATTTTTCTCGGTGGTAGGAATATAGCAAAGAACAAAACAGACAAAAGACCTTTCCCTCCTGGAATACACACTAGGGACTTACTACTTGCCCCAAATCTTAACTTACTTGGACTGAACCTCCATTAGGACAGTGTTGAATTCTGCTATGCATAACTGTTCAATGTATTCTAGTCCTTTTGTTTCATTGAAGTATTTCCTTTGGATAGTAGTGAAATTAACATTCTGAAAAGAATTTTTAATTTCAAAATAAATTTTAAGTTTCATGCACTTGCCCAAAACTGCTTTTTTAAACACATGCTCATACATGGGTAGGTAGCTTAAAATATTGTGCAAAGCTTATTTTTTATTATTTATTATTTTCTAGAGTTAAATAAGTTTTTCCTAGTTATTTGCTAGGTGAATTTGAGTAGTCTGTAGCTCTTATTAATCTATACTCACATGAAATTTAAGTACAATAATAAAAAAATGAGTCTCTGACTTCTACTAACTTTATTCTACAGCAACAACAAAGGTTTTACATTCAGCATTATATTGGGCTTCCCTGGTGGCTCAGCTGGTAAAGAATCCGCTTGCAATACAGGAGACCTGGGTTCGATCCCTGGGCTGGGAAGATCCCCTGGAGAAGGAAAAGGCTACCCATTCCAGTATCCTGGCCTGGAGAATTCCATGGACTATATAAACCATGGGGTCACAAAAAGTTGGACATGACTGAGTGACTTTCACTTTCAATATATTATCATAATTGAGAGAGGGTAAATATTATAATATACTAGTCAGGAAAGCAAAAAATACCAATTCCAGATATCAAATCTATGAAACATTGTCTACATAAGGTGAATTTAATTTATAGAATAAAGAAAAGGAGATAATGGAACTTTTTTTAAAAGGGCAAAATTTAAAAAAGCATGCAGTCACAAAATAAAAGGTCTGCTTATTTTGAATAAAAGGCTAAAAAGGCAGTATATTAGCAATGGACTCTGAAAGAGTTGTAAGACTGAAAAAATAAAGTCACAAGCAGGTATGGAATTTGATAGGTCTCAAGACTATTTGAACAGCTATCTCATTTAATCTTCCCAATATAACTCTATGACATAAGTCATATTTATCTACAATTTTCCTCTAAATTAAATTCTGAGAAGCCAAGTAACTTTTCTAATATCAAAGAATTGACATATGCCAGAGCTCAAACTTGAATTTAGATTATTTGACTACAAAGTCCATGTTTCTTCCATTTCATACTGCTTATTTAATTGAGGTCCTTTTATGATAAGTGTGATAATAATGTTAACAACAATAATAACATTGTTTTTTTCCCCTCTGCTTATGATTCTTTCATGCAAAATATTGAGGTTGCCAAAAAGTTCATTGGGATTTTTCATGTTATGGAAAAACCTGACCAAACATTTTGGCCAACTCAGTATTTCTATAGGACTTCCCAGGTGGTTCAGGGGTAAAGAATCTGCCTGCCAATGCAGGACATGCAGGAGACACCTGTTCAACCCCTGGTTCAGGAAGATACCCTGGAGAAGAAATTGGCAACACACTCCAGTATTCTTGCGTGGGAAATCCCATAGACAGAGGGGCCTGGCAGGCAACAGTCACAGGGTCACAAAGAGTTGGACAAGACTTAGTGACTAAGCATGCATGCAATAATTCTATGGCTCTCTCACTCTCACTCCTTTCAAGACTTTACCCAAATGAAACCTCACCAATGAGACCATTTCTGATTACCCGATATAAAATATCAGTTCTCTAAGAGATAGATACTATTATTGTCCTTATTTTACTGACAAATAAAAAACTGAAGTATAAAGAGGTTGGATGTCATCACTGACTTAATGGACATGCATTTGGGTGAACTCTGGGAGTTGGTGATGGACAGGGAGGCCTGGCATGCTGCGGTTCACGGGGTCACAAAGAGTCAGACACGACTGAGCAACTGAACTGAACTGAAAAAGGTTGAGTAACTTAACTTGCACACAGTCGTTTAGAATCAGAATTTGAAACCACAATTGTCTGGCTCATCTGTCCTTAAGCACTAGGTTATATCGCCTTACATCTCAAGGGTAGTAGATATATGTTGTTTTCACCTTCAGAGAATTCATCTATCCCACATTCTATGTTGCTCTGTCCATTTAGGACTGTCAATTACAGTACTCTGTGCCCCACAGCAAAAAGTCAATGACCAGGGATTAATCAATCATAGTGCTTCTACCCCCAGAAACAGAGATTAATATAACATGTGGGAGCATGAACAAAACAGTAACAGTTCAGGGTCCTTCTCTTGAATTCATATATGGACACTGGCTGCTAAGTCGCTTCAGTCATGTCCGACTCTGTGCGATCCCAGAGATGGCAGCCCATCAGGCTTCCCCGTCCCTGGGATTCTCCGGGCAAGAACACTGGAGTGGGTTGCCATTTCCTTCTCCAATACATGCAAGTGAAAAGTGAGAGTGAAGTCGCTCAGTCATGTCTGACTCCTAGCGACCCCATGGACTACAGCCTATCAGGCTGCTCCATCCATGGGATTTTTCAGGCAAGAGCACTGGAGTGGGGTGCCATCGCCTTCAGGAAGAAGTTACTTTTCTGCCTCCTGTATACTCTGTAAAACCCCCTTATTACCTAAAACATTTTTCTTTTTTCAAAGTATATCAAAAGTACCAAATTAAATAAGTGAATTCCTCATCATCTTTATTACATGTATTCAGTTCAGTCGCTCAGTTGTGTCTGAGTCCTTGTGACCCCATTGACTGCAGCACACCAGGCATCCCTGTCCATCACCAACTCCCAGAGCTTGCTCAAACTCATGTCCATCTAGTCGGTGACGCCGTCCAACCATCTTATCCTCTGTTGTCCCCTTCTCCTGCCTTCAATCTTTCCCACTACTAATTATATGTATTAGTAGTCCCTTAGCTTAGAACTTGTTCTTAGTGAGTTCAGTTCAGTTCAGTTGCTCAGTCGTGTCCGACTCTTTGTGACCCCATGAATCGCAGCACGCCAGGCCTCCCTGTCCATCACCAACTCCCGGAGTTCACTCAGACTCGCATCCATTGAGTCAGTGATGCCATCCAGCACTTTACGGTAAATATAAAGTTACTCAAATTATTGTTCTTTAATATATTAGAAAATGGATTTTTAAAAATACAAAGATCTTGAATGTTACTATTGAGAATAAAAAAATCACTTACCTTGAAATTTTCTGTGATAAGAGTAAACAACTTGGTTGAATTCCCCACAACACAAGCAGTATTTGACATTATTATTTCCAAGGGTGATAAAATTTTAAGTTTAGTGATCACCTAAAATTGTTTGAATAAATAATCTCTTAAATGTAGGCTTAGGAGTCTCTAAAACCAAAAATGTTTCATATTTTTCTGAGAGATAAGTGCTTATAATTAATTCAGAGATATACAAAATTACAACTATCCTAATTATATATTTCAGTTAAACATATTTCTAATGATGCTATGTTAAATATACATTCTATAAAATTAAGATGTGTATAAGAGACAGATGTTTACCATCAATATTCATCTACAAAATTACAACTATCCTAATTATATATTTCAGTTAAACATATTTCTAATGATGCTATGTTAAATATACATTCTATAAAATTATAAATATATTATTATAAACATAGGCTGTATTTTACTCAAAATAGTTTGTATCAGCTGTAAGCCCCCAAATAATTTGAACTTATCAAGTAGGCATTCCTTAAAAACAATTTTTTAAATAAAATCATCTACTCGGTATTTTATTCATCTCCATGAAAAACATAAACATTCAATAGCTAACTATGTTGACTCAATCAGTATGGCCACACTGGTATAGCTTAGAAGCTGAAAAGTACAGAAACACAGATGAGAAACATCCGTTTTAAGACTGATGCTTTTCACAGGGTAAGGTAAATTAGAACTATCCTAGACACAAAAATTCTTAATATGTCAAACATTCCAGTTTAAAAAAAAAAACTTTTATCCTATCATTTTTAAATTGCAAAGAAATGTGAAATACCCAGATACATAGTACTAATATCTTTTAGGTTGTTAAGTATATTTAAAAATTAATTATTAGGTAGAGAGAGGAAATCTACATACTAGGGAACCAAAAAGGGGAATGAGAGAAAGAAATAAAGAATAATAAAACATTAAAAATAACATAGTATTTAATATTTTTTATAACAGAATTCAATTCAAATAACTTTTTAGAATATAGAGATTAGGAATAGACTGCCCATACCTGACAAGTCACACAAATTCCCATGACAACAGACCAGTGGCTCAAATTAATGATGAGTGATAGGAAGTGAAGGCAAGAAATTGAGGGACTAAATTATCACTGATCTAAAACACTAGTCTCCCTTATTTCTAGAATGTAAAATTAAAATACATTTCAGTGGAAACAACCCTTTGGAGATAGCATTATGACACATGCTATTTTTGGAATAAGTCCAGGAATTATTAGAAGATATTAATTTTAGAAACAGTAATAGTAATTTGGAATATTCAAATAACAGAAAAACATGCTATTTCAGAACAAAATAATATTTAAAAATTAAAATCAGATGTAAAAAATGTTTCTTTTAATTCAGAGTAACCTGCTGCTACTGCTAAGTCGCTTCAGTCGTGTCCCACTCTATGCGACCCTATAGACGGCAGCCCACCAGGCTCCCCGTCCCTGGGATTCTCCAGGCAAGAACACTGGAGTGGGTTGCCATTTCCTTCTCCAGAGTAACCTAGATTGGTGCAATAATGAATAACCATTAATCTAACAAAAAGTAAACTAATTAGGGAAGCACTGACTTGTAAAGCTTCAAAATACCCTCTAGATGAACCATTTTCTAGGAGTATAAATACTTACCTTTGCATATGTCGTATTGTCCGCAAACTGAGATAATATAATTTGTGGGCTTCTTAAATCAATACTTGCCATTCCTATTTCACCTCTTGCAAGTCCTCTCCCTTCTACAACAGCTACAATAACTGAAGGAGAGTGTGCAGAAACTGCAGATGAGGATGTAGCTGTCAAAATTGTTGAAAGAAAATATATAAACATAATACTTTGTAGTTCTTTCTCATAAGATCTCAAAGCAACATATCAATAGCAGAGTTTTAATACCCAAGAAAAAAATCTTATTTTCCTCATCAAAATAAAATCTTTCCATATCCAGACCAAATAAAAATGTTAATTCTCTATTTTGCCAAAACTTAACTTCACATTTAGAAATAATAAATTACATATTGTCTTATTTTGCATTTTACTGGAATGAAATCATAAACAAACACTAAATTTGGGTAAGAAAACATTATTTATCTTATCATTTAAAAGCTATATGAATTTGAGCAAATTATTTCATAACAAGTAATCACAAAATGCAATGTAACAACTGCCCTATCTGACTGAAGAGGTAGCTGAAAGGATCAAATGGGATAATATACACAAATGCATTTTATATAGTATAAATCATACAGCTATAAGCTGTAGTAACTAGATATCTGTATGAGGTTGGATATTTTATTAATGTGACAAGAATGTTCAAAGTTCTTTACTTGAATTAACTTTGTCACCATGATTCTATCAATTGTTGCTATTCATTCTCTAAGTCATCTCCAACTCCTTGCAACCCCATGAACTATAGCACAAAGACTTCCCTATCTTTCACTATCTCCTGGAGTTTCCTCAAACTCATGTCCATTGAGTCAGTGATGTCATCCAACCATCTCATGTTCTGTTGCCCCCTTCTCCTCTTGCCCTCAATCTTTCCCACCATCAATCTTTTCCAGTGAGTTGGGTTCGTCACATCAGGAGGCCAAAGTACTGGAGCTTCAGCTTCGTTATCAGTACTTCCAGTTAATACTCAAGGTTGATTTCCTTTAGGTTGGACTGGATCTCCTTGCAGTCCAAAGGATTCTCAAGAGTCTTCTCCAGGACAATTTCAAAGCATCAGTCACCCTTCCTTATGGTCTAATTCTCAAATCCGTACATGACTACTGGAAAAACCACAGCTCTGACTGTATGGACCTTTGTTGGCAAAGTAATGTCTCTGCTTTCTAATTTGTTGTCTAGGTTTGTCATAGCTTTTCTTCCAAGGAGCAAGGGTCTTTTAATTTTGTGGCTGCAGTCATCATCCGCAGTGATTTTGGAGCCCAAGAAAATAAAGTTTGTCACTGTTTCCACTTTTTCCCCATCTACTTGCCATTAAGTGATGGGACTGGATGCCATGATCTTAGTTTTTTAAATGTTGAGTCTAAGCCAGCTTTTCTCACTGTCCTCTTTCACACTCATCTAGAGGCTCTTTAGTTCCTCTTCACTTTCAACCATTAGAGTGGTATCATCTGCATATCTAAGATTGCTGATATTTCTCCTGGCAGTCTTGATTCCAGCTTGTGATTCATCCAGCCTGGCATTTTACATGATGTACTCAGATAGAAGTTAAGTAAGCAAGGTGACAATATACAGCCTTGACATTCTCCTTTCCCAATTTTGAACCAGTGTTCAGTTCTAACTGTTGCTTCTTGACCTAAATACAGATTTCTCAGCAGGCAAGTCATATGGTCTGTTATTCCCATCTCTTTAAGAATTTTCCACAGTTTGTTGTGATCTACACAGTCAAAAGCTTTCGTGTAGTCAATAAAGCAGAAGTAGATTTTTCTGGAATTCCCTTCTTTTTCCTATGATCCAACAGATATTGGCAATTTGATCTCTGGCTCCTCTGCCTTTTCTAAATCCAGCATATACATCTGGAAGTTCTTGGTTCACTGCTGAAGCCTAGCTTTAAGGATTTTGAGCATTATCTTGCTAGCATGTGAAATGAGCGCAACCTAATGATAATTTGAACATTGTTTGGCATTGCCCTTCTTTGGCACTGGAATGAAAACTGACATCATCCAGTCCTGTGGCTACTGCTGAGTTTTTTAAATTTGTTGACATACTGAGTGCAGCACTTTCACAGAATCATCTTTTAGGATTTGAAATAGCTCAGCTGGAATTCCATCACCTCCACTTTGTTTATATAGTGCCTCCTATGACCCATTTGGCTTCCCACTCCAGGATGTCTAGCTCCAGGTGAGTGACCACACCATCAGGGTCATCCGGGTGATTAAGACCTTTTTGGTATTTGATTCTATCAATAGACATCATTAATTTCTCCATTTACTTCTAAGGAGATTGAACCTTGAATGGAACTGGTAGAATTTGTACACAGGTGGTCTGAATCCAGACCTGGCACTCTTAACAACTATATGTATTACTGATTTTGAAATTTATGCCTCACAGACCATAAATATTCAGGTAAGTAGTTTAACCTTTTTAAATACCAAACATTTTAAACAAAGTTGTTATAAGAATTCAATGTAATACAGAACAGCTTTATAAAGCATATGAAATTATAAGGCATCCTGAAAGATGATGCTGTGAAAGTGCTGCACTCAGTATGCCAGCAAATTTGGAAAACTCAGCAGTGGCCACAGGACTGGAAAAGGTCAGTTTTCATTCCAATCCTAAAGAAAGGCAATGCCAAAGAATACTCAAACTACTGCACAATTGCACTCATCTCACACGCTAGTAAAGTAATGCTCAAAATTCTCCAAGCCAGGCTTCAGCAATACATGAACCGTGAACTTCTAGATGTTCAAGCTGGTTTCAGAAAAGGCAGAAGAACCAGAGATCAAATTGCCAGCATTCGCTGGATCACCAAAAAAGCAAGAGAGTTCCAGAAAACCATCTATTTCTGCTTTATTGACTATGCCAAAGCCTTTGACTGTGTGGATCACAATAAACTGTGCAAAATTCTGGAAGAGATGGGAATACTAGACTACCTAACCTGCCTCTTGAGAAATCTGTATGCAGGTCAGGAAGCAACAGTTAGAACTGGACATGGAACAACAGTCTGTTTCCAAATAGGAAAAGGAGTACCTCAAGGCTGTATATTGTCACCCTGCTTATTTAACTTCTATGCAGAGTACATCATGAAACACACTGGGCTGGAAGAAGCACATGCTGGAATCAAGATCGCTGGAAGAAATATTAATAACCTCAGATATGCAGACGACACCACCCTTATGGCAGAAAGTGAAGAGGAACTAAAAAGCCTCTTGATGAAAGTGAAAGAGGAGAGTGAAAAAGTTGCCTTAAAGCTCAACATTCAGAAAATGAAGATCATGGCATCTGCTCCCATCACTTCATGGGAAACAGATGGGGAAACNTATGGCAGAAAGTGAAGAGGAACTAAAAAGCCTCTTGATGAAAGTGAAAGAGGAGAGTGAAAAAGTTGCCTTAAAGCTCAACATTCAGAAAATGAAGATCATGGCATCTGCTCCCATCACTTCATGGGAAACAGATGGGGAAACAGTGGAAACAGTGTCAGACTTTATTTTGGGGGGCTCCAAAATCACTGCAGATGGTGACTGCAGCCATGAAATTAAAAGACACTTACTCCTTGGAAGGAAAGTTATGACCAACCTAGATAGCATATTGAAAAGCAGAGATATTACCTTGCCAACAAAGGTCCGTTTATTCAAGGCTATGGTTTTTCCAGTGGTCATGTATGGATGTGAAAATTGGACTGTGAAGAAAGCTGAGCGCCGAAGAACTGATGCTTTTGAACTGTGGTGTTGGAGAAACTTGAGAGTCCCTTGGACTGCAAGGAGATCCAACCAGTCTATCCTAAAGGAGATCAGTCCTGGGTGTTCATTGGAAGGATTGATGCTGAAGCTGAAACTCCAACACTTTAGCCATCTCATGTGAAGAGTTGACTCACTGGAAAAGACCCTGATGCTGGGAGGGATTGAGGGCAGGAGGAGAAGAGGACGACAGTCAGCTTGATGGCATCACCGACTCGATGGACATGAGTTTGAGTGAACTCCAGGAGTTGGTGATGGACAGGGAAGCCAGGCATGCTGCAATTCATGGGGTCGCAAGGAGTCACACACAACTGAGTGACTGAACTGAACTGAACTAAACATATCTAAGGTTTTTTTCAAAGAAGCAAAATTGTATTTTATTCCCTTTAAACCTTTCAATATACCTTTTTCTCCCCTTTTCCCTCCCTAATCTAGAATCCTTTTTTCTTTTCTATTCTTCTATTATAACACTTACAAAATTATTTACACATTTATGCTATCTTAGTCAGTAGTTGACTTAAGAGTTCATTTAAAAATCTATGTGTCTAAATCTCAGAACCTTTTTTGCCATGAAGGCTTTGTTATTCTTGGTGATTGAGTTTATATTAGATCTACAGAAGTCAGTTTAAGTTCTGCAATCAAATACGATCTTTTCATTTTTAATTGGAAACTATCAAGTTTCAGTACTTGGAAATTCAGTACATTCAGAAGACATCCCCTTTAAACTTAAAAAAAAAAAAAAAAACATTTTCACTGTTATCTCTCTGATATAAGTAATATTAAAATGAGCATCATAGTACATAAAGCTTTTCTCTGGGTCTCATATTACTTCCCTAAATTGGCTCCTTAGAAGTCAAATTACTTCTGGATGGAACAAAGGAAAACTTTTAAAGGATGTCACATATATTACCAAATTTCTTTTCATACTTGTACCGACTTTTAATTCTATCAACAGTATATGAGAAAAACCAATCTTACTGAATCCTTACCATTACTAATCCCTGCAATGTATTGTTATTTTTGTTATTATTATCATCTGCTTTAATGAACTGAGGCTTAAATATTTATTTTTTAAAATTACTATCAAAATTGAACATCACTTAAAAATCCATTTGTTTTCTGTATTTTGAAATGGTCCACAATGCCTCTGCCAGTGTCATCATCTATGAACTCACAGAATGCCTTATCCACCATCAAGACATTTCGTACAGTATTGCATCTGATCAAGGAAATCACTTCACAGCAAAAGAAAAAAATGTATCAACGGGCTACATTGAATCAACTGTGTATACCACATAACCCATCACCCAGACATTCCTGGCTTAATCTAAAGGCAGAATAACTTACTGAAGACTCAATGCCAATTGGGAGGCAACACCCTGAAAAATGGGATTCTCTCTTACAGGATGCAGTTTATACTTGGAATCATAGATGCTGTATTCCTCATAACTAGAATACACAGGTCCAAGAATCAATGTGAGAATGTAGGTATGGCTACTTTCTCTACTATGCCTCCCAACACACCCAAAGAATTTTTGTATCCCACTCTGGCAACGTTGAGCTCTGTTGGTTTTGAGATCTTATTCTCAATATGGTTATTGGCTCCACCAGGTAACTTAACAATGATTCTACTGAATTGGAAGATGAAATTGCCACCTGTCCATTTTAGGCTCCTTATTATGCTACTGAAACAATAAGAAAAAAACGGAGTTATCTATGAATGGTGTGGTCAATCCTAATTGCCAAGGGGATATTATGCTGCTACATGCAAAGAAGGCAAAGTGGACTATGAGTGGAACCCCAGGGATTTGCTAAGGCACCCCTTGAAAGTGAAAGTGAAGTCACTCAATCATGTCCGACTCTTTGCGACCCCATGGACTGTTAGCCTACCAGGCTCCTCTGTCCATGGGATTTTCCAGGCAAGAGTACTGGAGTGGGTTGCTATTTCTTTCTCCAGGGGATCTTCTCGACCCAGGGATCGAACCTGGGTCTCCCGCATTGTAGGCAGACACTCTACCATCTGAGTCACCAAGGAAGTCTTTGTATTTCCAATAGTAAAGGTGAATGGAAAACTACAGCAAGCAAAAATGGCAGAATGACTAAGGACTCAGACCCTTCAGGAATGAAGGTCTGGGTCATTCCACCCTTACTGCCACAAGTTAGGGAAATTCAGAATGGGTAGTGAAAGAAGAAAACCAAATATATAAACTATAACATCATGACCAATTACAGAAACAAAAACTGCAGTAGCTTTGGATATTATCTCTATGCTTTGTTATATGCATGTTTATTTGTACAAACTAACCATTTTTTTTCTCCTTTTCAATTTTAAGAAGTTTATTCACAACTTAATGGAGGTTTAGTCTTTAAGTAACAGAATATTCTGTGGGACCATGACTGAATTTGAGATAATTAATATGCAATGACTGTTGGGACTATGAATTTTCTCATTTTGGAAAAGAGTGAGAACTCTCTCACTTGTAAATACAGATGTACACATCCTGTTAGGTAGAAACATGAAGTCATTTTGTTGTTGTCAAAAAAATCCAGATGTGTGTTGAATGACATATACAGAAGCTCTATACCCAAAAGAGTTATGGCAGCTATCAATTTATTGTCACTCAGCTCCAAATTCACACTTCAATATAAGTTCTGCAATAATGGACAGAACCACTATAAGTATTTCTCCTTAAAGTGTGCATAATGTTAAGTTTTCTCAATTGAGGGAACTGGAGGGACCTTGCAGGATGATGGGCTCTCCTGCAGTTTCCGCTACAGTACGGTGGGTCAGCAGTGTAGATATGAGGACATCTGGTGGTGATACGCCCAGTTACACATCCAGAATGTGCTGTACTCTGGTGATCACACAGCTACAGCATGGCATGGTAACAACCTTCCCTCAGCCCTCTGAATACACATATCCTGCATTCCAGGCCTCCAGCCCATACTAATTCCCTTGGCTCTTTCATTCTGTCCTCAAGTCTGCCTCCCACAGTCCTCTTGATGTCAACCCTCCCAACAGGGAGACTGTGTACTCCAGGCCTCCAACCCACACCAGAGCCCACTCTTATTACACAGCTGCTGCTGCTGCTGCTAAGTCGCTTCAGCCGTGTCCAACTCTGTGTGACCCCATAGACGGCAGCCCACCAGGCTTCCCCGTCCCTGGGATTCTCCAGGCAAGAGTACTGGAGTGGGTTGCCATTTCCTTCTCCAATGCATGAAAGTGAAAAGTGAAAAGTGCATTACACAGCTAGCCACCAGCTATAGTTCACCCCCACCCCACCTGCCTCCTGTTTGCCCTGGACAGCAGACCAGCTCTGACCTGGCAAATCTGCAGGCACTACTGAAACTGCCATTCAGTAATCACATTCTCCAAAGAGACCTGTACTCCAACCTTGGAAATGGGACCCAGACGAGGGCCACTTCCAAGTGTGACCTCTTAGGAGCCCCCTCAGCCCTAGGGTACCTCACAGTTTTCTTATATCCTATAGTTATTCTTCCATCACAGTTTAATAATTCTTTATATTAAATCTTTCCTGTTTAAATCATTGTATAGTTTTACTTCAAATTGGATTTTAACTGCTACAGTCTCTGTCTTCATAGAGTTTATAGTCCAGCAAAGAAGATATACATTTTAAGAAAAATAATCAACCTCATTTATAACCAGGAAAATGCTAATTCAGACTACACTTAGGTGAAATTGAAAGCTGCTCAGTCGTGTCCGACTCTTTGTGACCCCATAGACTATACAGTTCATGGAATTCTCCAGGCCAGAATACTGGAGTGGGTAGCCTTTCCCTTATCCAGGGGGTCTTCTCAACCTAGGGGATCAAACCCAGGTCTCCCACATTGCAGACAGATTCTTTACCAGCTGAGCCACCAGGGAAGCCCAAGAATACTGGAGTTGGGTAGCCTATCCCTTCTCCAGGGGATCTTCCCAACCCAGGAATATGAACCAGGGTCTCCTGCATTACAGGTAGATTCTTTACCAACTGAGCTATCAGGGAATTTTACAACTGCTTGACTGTTAAATGTTAAGGAGTCTGACAATACCAAATGCTGGGTAGGATATAGATCAACAAGAACTCTCATACACTGCCAGTTAGAATATACATTAATAGCATCACTTAGAAAAATAATTTTTCATTATTTTGTAAATCTATACATTCATATACCTTTTTAAATTAAATTTTATTTTTTTATTTTTTAATTGAAGGATAATTGCTTTACAATGTTGTGTTGGTTTCTGCCATACAACAACTAAAATTGGCCATAAGTATACATATATACCTCTCTCTTGAGTCTCCCTCCCATCCAATCCCCTATCCCACCCCTCTAGGTTGTCACAGAGCTCAGGGTTGGGCTCCCTGTATTATATAGCCATAAACCTTTACCTAAATGATGTTTACACATATAGACCTACTTCACCCATTTTCTCTTCAAGAAAATCTAAATCTAGATAAATACTAAAATTTAAATATTAAAAAACACTCAATAGTATTACAGGACCAATTTTAGATTTAAGCAAATATGTATAAAAGGAAGGGCTTTCTCTTGTACTTTTTTTTGTCAGAATGATGAAAACTTAGACTGCATTTTTAAGCAAACAATATCACAAACTATGTAGTGTTATTAATCTAGCATCAAATTGTAGATATGGCTAAATTGACATAGTTATTATTCAGTCTTCCATATTAGCTTCAAATAATTTCATATTACCTTAATCACCCTAATATATAATTTATAAAACTTTAAAAGTTTCAAAGATCAATTAAATCAATATTCCACTTACTTTACCTGAATATCCCATTTGTGGTGTCCAACTTTTATAACCTGATCTCTGGGGATTTCCAGTACATAATGGAGATTTCAGTATCTGAGGATAACTACTATCTCGTGCAGAGGATGAGCTTGTACCAAGCATAACATTTGATGCATGTGTGTTTTCTGCAAAAGATCTGTTGTTTCTAAAGTATGAACCTAAATTCAAAAAAATTTAATATCAGTTTAAAGTTTAGAATTATGCAATGTGGTATAAAATCTCTATAATCACTAAAAAACTTCACCTTATAATGATTTTTAATATAACAAATTATGACAAAGTTAACATAAATAACATTGTACTAAAATATAATGAAAAGTGCTCACTAATATAGCTTTTTCTTACGCAAGCTCACTGAGATTACCTTCTAAGCTTCAAATACACCTTTGTATAGTAATTATACTACTTTTCGTCTATTGACTTCTTCACTGAAACTCTCTCCTCCCAGGCAATTGGTATAAAGAGAATTTAGGCTTACCTGGGTTTAGTTCCTTGTTTAGTTACTTACTTATTGGTATAAGATATTACCTTCTTTTTTAATTTATTTTTTATTGAAGGCTAATTGCTTTACAGAATTTTGTTGTTTTATGTGAAACCTCAGCATGAATCATCCATAGGAATACATATATCCCCTCCCTTTTGAACCTCTCTCTCATCTCCTTCCCTCATCCCACCCCTCTAAGTTGATACAGAGCCCCTGTTTGAGTTTCCTGAGACATACAGCAAATTCCCATTGGCTATTTTATATATGCTAATGTAAGTTTCCATGTTACTCTTTCCATATATCTCACCCTTTTTTCCCCTCCCTCCAAGTCCTTAAGTCTTTTCTCTATGTCTGTTTCTCCATTGTTGCCCTGTAAATAAATTCTTCAGTACCATTTTTCTAGATTCCGTATATATGCATTAGAATATGATATTTATCTTTCTTTTTCTGACTTACTTCACTCTGTATCATAGTTTCTAGGTTCATCTACCTCATTAGAACTGACTCAAATGCATTCCTTTTGATGGCTGAGTAATATTCCATTGTGTATTTGTACCACAACTTCTTTATCCATTCATCTGTTGACGGATATCTAGGTTGCTTCCATGTTCTAGCTATTATAAATAGTGCAGAAAATGAACAATGGGATACATGTATCTTTTTCAATTTTGGTTTCCTCAGGATATATGCTAGTAAAGTAATGCTCAAAATTCTCCAAGCCAGGCTTCAAGAATACGTGAACCATGAACTTCCAGATGTTCAAGCTGGTTTTAGAAAAGGCAGAGGAACCAGAGATCAAATTGCCAACATCCGCTGGATCATGGAAAAAGCAAGAGAGTTCCAGAAAAACATCTATTTCTGCTTTATTGACTATGCCAAAGCCTATGACTGTGTGGATCACAATAAACTGTGGAAAATTCTGAAAGAGATGGGAATACCAAAGACACCTATATGCAGGTCAGGAAGCAACAGTTAGAACTGGACATGGAACAATAGACTGCTTCCAAATAGGAAAAGGAGTACATCAAGGGTGTATATTGTCACCCTGCTTATTTAACTTATATGCAGAGTACATCATGAGACATACTTGGCTGGAGGAAGCACAAGCTGGAATCAAGATTGCTGGGAGAAATATCAATAACCTCAGATTTGCAGATGACACCACCCTTATGGCAGAAAGTGAAGAAGAACTAAAAAGCCTCTTGATGATTTCATCAAGTGATTTCTTGATGAAAGTCAAAGGGGAGAGGGAAAAAGTTGACTTAAAGCTCAACATTCAGAAAACTAAAATCATGGCAGCCGGTCTCATCATTTCATGGGAAATAGATGGGGAAACAGTGAAAACAGTGGCAGACTTCATTTTTGGGGGGCTCCAAAATCACTGCAAATGGTGACTGCAGCCATGAAATTAAAAGACGCTTACTCCTTGGAAGGAAACTTATGACCAACCTAGACAGCATATTAAAAAGTAGACATTACTTTGCCAAACAAAGGTCCATCTAATCAAGGCTATGGTTTTTCCAGTAGTCATGTATGGATGTGAGAGTTGGACTATAAAGAAAGCTGAGCACTGAAGAATTGATGCTTTTGAACTGTGGCATTGGAGAAGGCTCTTGAGAGTCCCTTGGACTGCAAAGAGATCCAACCAGTCCATCCTATAGGAAATCAGTCCTGAATATTCATTGGAAGGACTGATGCTGAAGCTGAAACTCCAATACTTTGGCCACCCAATGCGAAGAACGGACTCATTGGAAAAGACTCTGATGCTGGGAAGGTGGGAGGAGAAGGAGATGACAGAGGATGAGATGGTGGGATAGCATCACCGACTCAATGGACATGAGTTTGAGTAAACTCCGGGAGTTGGTGATGGACAGGGAGGCCTGGTGTGCTGCAGTCCATGGGGTCACAAGGAAGTGTTCTAATTTCATTCTTTTACATGTAGCTGTCCAGTTTTTCCTGCACCATTTGTTGAAAAGGCTGTCTTTGCCCCATTGTATATTCTTGCCTCCTTTGTCAAAAATAAGGTACCCATAGGGGCATGGGTTTGTTTCTTGGCTTTCTAGCTTGTTCCACTGGTCTATATTTCTGCCTTTGTACCAGTACCAGCCTGTCTTGATGATTGTGGCTTTGTAGTATATTCTGAAGTCAGGAAGGTTGATTCTTCCAGCTCCATTCTTCTTTCTCAAGACTGCTTTGGCTATTCGGGGTCTTTTGTGCTTCCATATGAATTGCGAAATGTTTTGTTCTAGTTCTGTGAAAAATGCCATTGGCAATTTGATAGGGATTGCATTGAATCTGTAGACTGCATTTGGTAGTTTGGCCATTTTCACAATATCCATTTTTCCTACCCAGGAACATAGAATATCTCTCCATCTGTTTGTCTTTGATTTCTTTCATTAGTGTCTTACAATTTTGTGTACAGTTCTTTAGTCTCCTTAGGTAAGTTTATTCCTACATATTTAATTCTTTTTGTTGCAAAGGTGAAGGGGATTGATTCCTTAATTTCTCTTTCTGATTTTTCATTGCTAGTATACCGAAATGCAAGTGATTTCTGTGTATTGATTTTGTATCCTGCAACTTTGCTATATTTCACCGATTAGCTCTAGTAATTTTTTGATACTATCTTTAGAGTTTTCTATGTACAGTATCTGGAAAATCCCATGGACAGAGGAGCCTGGTAGGCTGCAGTCCATGGGGTCGCTGAGAGTCGGACACAACTGAGTGACTTCACTTTCACTCTTCATTTTCATGCATTGGAGAAGGAAATGGCAACCCATTCCAGTGCTCTTGCCTGGAGAATTCCAGGGACGGGGGAGCCTGGTGGGCTGCCATCTACGGGGTCGCACAGAGTCAGACACGACTGAAGCAACTTAGCAGCAGCAGCAGCAGCATGTACAGTATCATGTCATCTGCAAACAGTGAGAGCTTTACTTCTTTTCCAATCTGGATTCCTTTTATTTCTTTTTCTTCTCTGACTGCTGTAGCTAGGACTTCCAGAACTATGTTGAATAGTAGTGGAGAAAGTGGATACCCTTGTCTTGTTCCTGATCTTAGGGAGAATGCTTTCAACTTTTCACCATTGAGAATAATGTTTGCCATAGGCTTATCATATTTGGCCTTTACTATGTTGAGGTAGGTTCCTTCTCTGCCCATTTTTTGAAGAGTTTTAATCATAAATGGGTGCTGAATTTTGTCAAAGGTTTTTTTTTTTCTGTATCTATTGAGATTATCATATGGTTTTTATCAATTTGTTAATATGGTGAAGATACTTTTTTTATAGGGTTGTCATAAAATATGACAGAATGTACATAATCAGTCTAGCATAGTGTCTAGGCACATAGATTGGTTTTCTTTTTTTTCATTGAAGTATAGTTGATTTACAATGTTGTGGGTACATAAAGTTCATTTTTATTTATTTATGTATTTTTGGCTGTGTCAGGTCTTTGCTGCTTTGCACAGGCTTTCTTCAGTTGCAGCAAACAGGGACTACTAGAACAGGGGCTACGCTTTGTGGCAATGCATGGGCTTCTCACTGCAGTGGCTTCTCTTTTTGTGATGCACTGGCTCTAGGCACACAGGCTCAGTAGTTGTGGTGCACATCCTCTAGAGCTCAGGCTCTGTAACTGGCACATGGGCTTAGATGCCGCTCAGCACGTGGAATCTTCCAGGAAGAGGGAGGGATTACTGCAGGTGGATTCCTATCCACTGCATAGTGGGCCACCGGGGATTCCAATAAGTGTATGTTTTTTAATTGGAGGATAATTGCTTTACAATGTTGAGTTGGTTTTTACAACTTGAATCAGCCATCATATATATATAATGATATCCATATATCCCCTCCTTCTAGAGCCTTCCTCTTCTTTCCCATCCCACTCCTTTAGGTCGTTCAATTCAGTTCAGTCACTCAGTCGTATCCGACTTTGTGACCCCATGAACCGCAGCACACCACACCCCCTGTCCATCACCAACTCCCAGAGTTTACCCAACTCATGTCCATTGAGTCATGATGCCATCTAACCATCTCATCCTCTGTCATCCCCTTCTCCTCCTGCCCTCAATCTTTCCCAGCAACAGGGTCTTTTCAAATGAGTCAGCTCTTCGCATCAGGTGGCCAAAATATTGGAGTTTCAGCTTCAACATCAGTCCTTCCAATAACACCCAGAACTGGTCTGCTTTAGGATGGACTGGTTGGATCTCTTTGCAGTCCAAGGGACTCTCAAGAGTCTTTTCCAACACCACAGTTCAAAAGCATCAATTCTTTGGTGCTCAGCTTTCTTTATAGTCCAACTCTCACATCCATACATGACTACTGGAAAAACCATAGCTTTGACTAGATGGACCTTTGTGGACAAAGTAGTGTCTCAGCTTTTTAATATGCTGTCTAAGTGTGTTATAACTTTCCTTCTAAGGAATAAGCGTCTTTTACTTTCATGGCTGCAATCACCATCTGCAGTGATTTTGGAGCCCCCAAAAATAAAGTCAGCCACGATTACAGAGGGCCAAGCCAGGCTCCCTGTGTTATACAGCAGCTTCCCACTAGCTATTTTACACATGATAAAAGTATATACATAAATGCTAATTTCTCAGTTTATCCTCCATATCCTTCCCCTTCTGTGTCCATAAGTTCGTTCTCTACATCTGCATCTCCATTCATTCCTTGCAGATAGGTTCATCAGTACTATTTTTCTATTAAAAGATTCCAAATATATGCGTTAATATACAGTATTTGTTTTTCTCTTTCTGATTTACTTCACTCTATAACAGGCTCTAGGTTCATCCACCTCACTAGAACTGACTCAAATTTGTTCTTTTTTATGGCTGAGTAATATTTCATTGTATATATGTACTATCAGTTCAGTTCAGTCAGTCAGTCGTGTCTGACCCTTTGCGACCCCATGAACTGCATATGTACTATGGGCTTCCCTAATAGCTCAGATGGTAAAGGATCCACCTTCAGTGCAGGAGACCCTGGTTCGATTCCTGGGTCAGGAAGAGTTCCTGGAGAAGGGATAAGCTACCCACTCCAGTATTCTTGTCTGGAGAAACCCCATGGACAGAGGAGCCTGGTGGGCTACAGTCCATGGGGTCACAAAGAGTCAGACACAACTGAGCGACTAAGCACAGCCCAGCATGTACCATATCTTCTTTATCCATTCATCTGTTGATGGACATCTAGGTTGCTTCCATGTGCAGGCCACTGTAAACAGTGCTACAGTGAACACTGGAACTGTGGTTTTTCTCAGGGTGTGTGCCTAGTAATGGGATTGCTAGGTCATATGGTAGCTTTATTCCTAGTTTATTAAGGAATCTCCATACTGTTCTCCATAGTGGCTGTATCAATTTACATTCCTACCAACAGCGCAGGAAGATTCCTTTTTCTCAAGCACATCCTCTCCAGCATTTATATACCCAGCTTATAGATTTGTTGATGATGGACCTTCTAACTGGTATGAGGTGATACCTCACTGCAGTTTTGATTTACCTTTCTCTAATAATAAGTGATGTTGAGCATCTTTTCATGTGTTTATTGGCCATCTGTATGTCTTCTTTGGAGAAATGTCTGTTTAGGTCTTCTGCCCATTTTTTTATTGGGTTCTTTGTTTTTCTGATATTGAGCTGTTTATATATTTTGGAAATTAATCTTTTGTCAGTTGCTTCACTTGCAATTATTTTCTCCCACTCTGAGGGTTATCTTCTCATCTCTTTATAGTTTCCTTTGCTGTGCAAAAGATTTTAAGTTAAATTAGGAGTTCTTTTTAAAAAAAAAAAAATCCTGGGTCTCTTTTGGCCTCTCCTCCTTGATTTCCATAACATAATTTTCCATAATTTTCCATAATTTCTATCTGGATTCTCCTTAAACTTCTTTTTAGTTTCCATTGTAAGGTCCTTTTTCCTCTATCTGCCTCTTAACTGTTGGGTTCCAATGGTTCCAAACTTTACTTTCTCTCTCAAATCAAAATTATACATTTCCTCTGAACATCTCATCTATTATTTTGGCTTTTATTAATATCTATTTTCTGGCAACTCTCATACCTTCATATACAGCCCTAACTCCTCTCCAACACTGTAAAGTATACGGTGGCAAGCTTTTAAATACAGATGTTAAATATTTTAGGCTTTGTGGGTTATAATGTCTATTACCATTACTCAGTTCTGACATTATCACAGGAAACAGCCACAGACAATAAGTAAGACAATAAATAAGTGTATTTCAATGAAACTTTAATTCTGGATTTGTTGTTGTCAAGCCACTGAGTCATGTCCAAGTCTTTGCAACACCATGGAATGTAGCACACCAGGGTTCCCTGTCCTTCAGTATCTCCTGGAATTTGCTCAAACTCATGTCCACTGAGTTGATGATGCCATCCAACCATCTCATGCCCTGTTGCCCCCTTCTTCTGCCCTCAATCTTTCTCAGCATCTGGGTCTTTTCCAATGAGTCAGTTCTTCGCATCAGGTGGCCAAAGTATTGGAGCTTCAGCATCAGTCCTTCCAGTGAATATTCCAATATTTAGTTCTGGATACTATAATATAAATTTCTTCTTTTACTTTTCCAACCCTTTAAAAATGCAAAAACCATTCTTAGGTCTACAGCTGCATTGCTCAGTATAGGAGCTTCTTGCCACATGTGGTTATTTAAATAAAAATTAAAATTCAGTTCTTCAGTCACACTAGCCACATTTAAAATGCACAAAAACCACACTTGTCTAGTGGCTACTGTATTAGCACAGATATAGAATATATCTATCCACAAAGAGTTCTAACAGATAGGGTGGCTCTAGATCCCTATATTTTTGGATATAAATATCCAAATCTACCTTTTGGATACAAACCATTAGGTATTTTCCCAGAACTACTAAATATCTAAAAGTGAATTACCTCATTAACTTTTCCTCAGAATTTATCCCTTCTTTACTACCAATTGGTCAACTACATCATCTTGCACTTTTTCATACAAGTCATAAACTTAGAAGTCACTCTTAACTCTTCTTTCATGAATCCAAACACCCAATCAGTAACCAAATGTAATTATATAGATAGATAGATATCTCACTAAAATTTCTCTCCATCTTCACTCCTATCTGGCCCATTTTAAGCACATATCTTCTTCAGCCTTTTTCAAAAGTCTTTGAATTATTCTCCTTGCTTTCAACGTGATGCCTCTCTAATCAATTCTTCACATCCATCACTAGTGATCTTTCTGAAAAGAAATCTCACCATGTCTCCCTTTCTGACAATTTTTCAGTGTCTCCCATATCCACCATAGGATAAAATCTAACATTTTTGTATAGTTTCCAGAAAGATAACACATTCAAACTAGGATAATTTGAAGCGTGTTTGATAAAGGGAATATTTACAAAGGGGTAGACAGAATATCATCATAAAGAAATGTGTAGAATCAAGACAAAGTATGCTCCATTACTAACCCTAGGTTTAAAGGAGCTAAGGAAGGAGATGGTTACTAGAGACTGGAGACAAACAGGGTTGCTTCTTGTTCTCAGGTTACTTTCAGACTCTAATCCCCTTCTTAAACTTACTTCTCCTCATTTTTCTCCAATTTCCTTCACCTCTATTTTCCTATATTTCCTTTACCTTCTCCCCTCTGGCCTCAAATTTATCTCTCTCCCAGGCTTCTTTCTTAGCCCTAGATTCATATATTCAAGAGCCTCAATATGAATGTATGGATACTCCAAAGGTTCTTCACACTCAACATGTCCACAAAAGAATTCACCATTTTTCCCTCTAAAAGTTGCTTCTCCTACAAAATTCCATTTATCAGGAAAAAGTACTATCATCTATTCCAATCACCAAAGACAGAGATGTTTTTGGCATGGCAAAAAAACCTATCTGCCTCCCAGATTAAATACCTGCAACTAATCCAAGTTTATATTGGGAAGAAACAAAAAAGATCACCCTGTTGCTCTACCAAACTAAATTATTTGTACTCTACAAACACAACATGGTGCATCATACTTCTGTGCCTTTGCACATATTTTTCTTTCTTAAGAGAGAAATAAAAGTTTCTTCTCCGTTTTTTTTTTTTTTTTTTTTTCCTCTTTCCCTTTAGTTGACATAATCTTCTTCAACACTACCTCAAGTTGAATTTCCTCTGCAAAATTTCTTTAGTTACTTTGTTCCCCTACTTATTAAATACCTCAATATCTGTATGGAGAAGAAAATGACAACCCACTCCAGTATTCTTGCCTGGAGAATCCTATGGACAGAGGAGCCTGTCAGGCTACGGTCAGATATGACTGAAGATACTAAGCACAATATCTGTAAATAACGCAAAAATTATCTTTTAAAAGTTTTATAGATTTTTAAGTCTATCTTCCCTACTGAACCATAAGTTCTTTGAGAGCACAGAATATTATTATCCTCAGCTCCTAAAATAACTCAGCTCCCCGGTGGCTAGGTGGTAAAGAATCTAAAATGCAGATATGGGAGAAAAAGTTTCAAACCCTGGGTCAGGAAGATCTCCTGGAGCAGGAAATGGCAATGTACTCCAGTATTCCTGCCTGGGAAATCCATGGACAAAGAAGCCTGGCAGGCTACAGTCCATGGGGTCGGAAAGAGTCAGACACAACTGAGCACGCACTGAGCACCTAAGGTAACTATTTCATCAATTTGGGTCTTGGCTCCCTCTTAAATTGGGACAAAAGAAAAATCTATCTTACAGATTTACTGTAAGGATCAGAGATACAACATGCTGTATCTCTTCTAAGTAAGAAGCTAGAACAGAGGAGCAGTCATTAATTAGTGGATGCTATTATTGTTGAAAATAAATAGGTGACAGAACATTTCATGAAGAAGGGGATTATACTGATAAACATGTATGTTGCCTTGAAGGAAGTGAAAGTAGGTCAATTAAGTTAGAAAGTAGGGTAATTATTAAGAAATGATGAGATATAAGACTGTAAAAACTGAAAACATATCCCAAGGACTTGGTTATGCTACTAAAGAGTATAATTTTTTTACCTGCAAATAGAGTCACTGGTTGAAGTGCCACGGGATATAAGATTTTCATTTTCCATATAACTCTAGTGACACTGTGACTAAGCTTAGAAGAAAGAAGCATTAGGAGTTTGAGGCAATAATTCAGACACAAAATTAAAAGGGCCTGTAATGGCACAGAGAAAAGGACAGAATTATTTAAAAGATAAATCTAGAACTTGTTAACTTTGGATGTTATGAGTGAGGGAATACTTGAATCACTGAAGTCTCCTGAAGATTTTAAAAACCCAATGATTGAGATAAGAGAAACAGGTTGAGGAGCTGCAGAGAGATGAATTCAATTAATCATATAGTGAGTCTGAGGATGTCCACTGGTTCCTTACTAGAAACTTCAGAAGACAGTCTGAAACAGGAATCTAGGGGCAAAGATGAGATCTGGGCTGTGGTGATAATCACAATCAAACAGAAGTAGCCTAGAAAAAAACCTCTAAGGACAAGCCAATAATTTGTAAACTAACAAAAGTAAGCATAGTTGTATGGAAGGTAGGAGAAAAACAGGGAAGAGTGGAATCAAGGAAATCAAATTAAGACAGTTCAAGACAAGACTGGTGAAGAACATTAAACAGTGTAAAGTTTACATAAGATGAACTGAAAAGTGACCACTGGATTTGGCATTTGTTACCTTACCAGTGAGTGGCAATGCTGTGTGGGCAAAAGGTGACGGTTATGTCATGGAGAGTCACTGACTATTAAAATAAACGAGTTGAATTCTCCTTAAAGGGCATTTTTCACACTAAATGTATTATTCACCTCCATTAGAGAAAATGTTAAATTTGGTCTGTTCTCAAAGCTTATCTGTTTTCAAGATATCCTAGAAGGACTTGGAGGCTCAGAAGCCAAGAGGTTTACCGCTCCAATCACTAAACTCATGCACAAATTCATTCATCTGTCATGGGGCGCGGGCGGAGGCACATTACCCCGGATATCAATATAGCCTGCCTCAGAACTGAGCCATCCGCCATCACGGCCATGTAAGAAAACCAACGTGAGGAAGAGTCCAGCCCTTAAATCATTCAGACCCACTCAATTCGCAGAGCACTCCATTCCCAAATTCCAAACAAACACCAACGGAAACTTTTGTGGTAACCAGAGACCACGGTTCCCCGAACCTCCAGAAGTTCACACAACTCCTTGCCTTGAGGCGGCAGGGCGCTGGGCGGGTGCCCAGGTAGACTGCTGCTGCCGCTCCTGTCACCCGCCGCTCCAGACGTGCCTGGTGGGGAAGACGCAGAGGCGGCTTGGGCTGAAGGGCGGCTCAGAGGAGTCCCCTGGAGTCCGAAATTGTAGCGGGGACCCTGGGACCGAGCCTCTGGTGAGCAGGGGGAAGCCGCAGGGACAGAAGGAAATGTTGGTGATATGTCAGGCCGCAACATCCTTCAGAGCAATTCTGCTGTGGGACAAAGCGACGCGGGGTAAATAAGAAAGCGCGGTGCGCAGAGTCGCAGTGCGCAGGCGCAGAGCCCCGCCCCCGCCCCCAGTTTACCACGCCCACCCACATTTAAGCCCGACAGACCAGTCCAAGGAGTCGCAAAAAGCTGGGCATGACTGAGCGACCGTTAAGATGATTTAAAGACAGAACTGGAGAATGTACTCTCAGGTGTCCCGGTCAACTGCTGCAGAATTTGGTCAAGCTTAATGCGAGGTCAAGCTTAATCTCTTCTCTGGCTCAAATGCTAAAGAATCGCCTGCAAGGCAGGAAACCTGGATTCAACCCCTGGGTCCAGAAGATCCCCTGGAGAAGGGAATGGCAACCCACTCCAGTATTCTTGCCTGGAAAACCCCAAGGACAGAGGAGCCAAGAGTCGGTCATGACTGAGCAACTAACACTTTCATAATGCGAGGTAGACCCCCTCAACTAAACGGAATTCAGGGCCATCAATCCAACTTGTGTGTGTCCGTGCTCAGTAGTGACCCCATGCTATTTGTGACCCCATGGACTGTAGCCGACCAGGGTCTTCCCTCCATGGAAGTTTCAATACTGGAGTATGTTGCAAGTTCTTCCTCCAAATACAACTTGGGAGCCTCATTATTCCCACTACACCTTATTCCCCTTATCACACATTCTGTGCTAGTATTTCCAAGTTCAGTTCACTCTCTCAGTCATGTCCAACTCTTGGTGACCCCATGGACTGCAGCATGCCAGGCCTCCCTGTCAACCAACTCTTAAGAGTTTACTCAAACTCATGTCCATTCAGTCAGTGGTGCCATCCAACCATCTTATCCTGTGTCACTCATATCCATTCAGTCAGTGGTGCCATCCAACCATCTTATCCTGTGTCACTCATGTCCATTCAGTCAGTGGTGCCATCCAACCATCTTATCCTGTGTCGTCCCCTTCTCCTCCTGCCTTCAATCTTCCCAGCATCAGGGTCTATCAAATGAGTCAGCTCTTCGCATCAGGTGGCCAAAATATTGGAGTTTCAGCTTCAGCATCAGTCCTTCCAATGAATATTCAGGACTGATTTCCTTTAGAATGGACTGGTTGAATCTCCTTGCAGTCCAAGCGACTCTTTAAGAGTCTCCTCCAACATCACAGTTCAAAAACATCAACTTTTCGGCGCTCAACAGTCCAACTCTCACATCCATAGGTGACTACTGCAAAAACCATAGCTTTGGCTAGACGGACCTTTGTTGGCAAAGTAATGTCTCTGCTTTTTAATATGCTGTCTAGGTTGGTCATAACTTTCCTTCCAAGGAGTAAGTGTCTTTTAATTTCATGGCTGCAGTAACCATCTGTAGTGATTTTTGGAGCCCAAAATAGCCTCTCACTGTTTCCCTATTTGCTGTGATGGGACCAGATGCCATGATTCTCTTGAATACAAACACAGTAATTCAACATGGTAGAGAAACCAGGATTGAGAAAATACTCTGCTGCTGCTGCTAAGTCGCTTCAGTGTCTGACTCTGTGAGACCCCACAGATGGCAGCCCACCAGGTTCCCCCGTCCCTGGGATTCTCCAGGCAAGAACACTGGAGTGGGTTGCCATTTCCTTCTCCAATGCATGAAAGTGAAAAGTGAAAGTGAAGTCGCTCAGTCATGCCCCACTCTTAGCGACCCCATGGACTGCAGCCTACAGGCTCCTCCATCCATGGGATTTTCCAGGCAAGAGTATTGGAGTGGAGTGCCATTGCCTCCTCCAGAAAATACTCTAGATACCATTAGATGTCCATTACTGAATTCATTCAATTGTGAAATCAGATACAGAATATGAAACCACTGCAGTCCTCAAAACTTCCAATGATACCACTTAAATAAAATTGTGTTCCATCCAATGGCTTCCAAACTTTCAGAAACACTGGTAATTCAACCCAAACTTAGTGAACTGTCAAAAAACAATGCCAGACATTTTAGTAACATATAAAAGCAGACATTTCTCAATGTGCTAAGAGAAATCATTATTCACATGTAAAATTCTTTACTCAGGGTTATTATTGCAAACTTGCTTCAGGAAATTTCAACTTCATCAAGAAAAATGCTCACTAAAATACTTTTTCAGCAAGAACACAAAGATTAGTGTGGCCAAGTATCAGCTTCTATTTCCTTACTGGGCAGGAAAAAAAATGCCAACAATCCCTTGGCATTCTGATAAAAAGTGACTAAAGTGTAGTCCAGATTGCAGTCCTCATCTTAGTGAATTCTCTTCATTTACCTAATCCACTCTGTACCCAACTCATTAACCACAAGCATGAAATATTCCCAAATTTCAGCCATTTATTTTTATTTCATATTTTAATTCCTACGTGGTTCATCAACTCTTTATCAGTTTAACATTCTCGACCAATCTACATTAACTATAGTTATATATAACATATCAAGGGAGTACCCAGGAAAATCAGAACACAAGACTTCATCAGCTAAAGAGAGTTCAAGTTTGCTGTTATGAAGACATACAAGAAAACAAACATACTGAAGCATAAACAAAAAAATCAGAGTAACAGCATTCCAGAAGGAAAGATACAATAAAGATCTTAATTTACAATATGTATAATTATAATTAAAATTAACACACAATTCATGTACAAAATATTAACACGGTAGTTTGTTAAGCACTTCAACTACTGAAATGTTAAAACACAAAAAAAACTTTATTAACCAACTTCTCCATCAAGGGATCTAATCTAGCTCACTAGTTCAGGCTGAACATTCACTCTCCGAAGTACTTCTTCAGGCATGCAAAAAACAGGGCTAACAGGTTTAATCTGTTCTTCTCCCAAAAGTGACAATCCAGCAATTCCAAACAGAGTATGGAAAGGATCTACCTATTAAAAAACAAGAATTTATATAATATTACAAAATGAAAACTTCTAAAACCCTGCTTTCGAACAGGGATTATACTGGAGCCCATTGCACTCTGTATTTAAATATTATCTTAAAATTTTCTGAAATAATGGTTTCAAACTGCACTTTTTAAACAGAGGACTTGGCACACACATTCATTTCTTAGGCATAGGTACTGTAAATGTGTTTCAGATCTTTCATATACTCTTTTGTGTGTGTTAGTTACTCAGTCACGTTCGAATCTATATGACCCCATGGACTGTAGCCTGCCAGGCTCCTGTCCATGGAATTCTCCAGGCAAGAATACTGTGATTGAACCTGGGTCTTAGGCATTGCAGGCAGATTCTTTACCATCTGAGCCACCAGAAAAGCACCTTAGTACATTTAAAGCATCCTTTCAAAGCAACACTTGAAAAATACTATTTGTTTCCCACCAATTCCTAGTTTTAAAAATTTAGAACCCTTAGAATCTTAAGAGTAAAACTTAACAACGCTGAAAATTTTAACTGTTACAATAACAGTCATATAATTATACTTGCCATATCTCCTGGCCTATCTGCAAATCCTCCTGTTTCTTCATCTTGACATGCTAGGATGAAACTGCGGAGTTTTTCTCTATCAATCCAATGAAGCCTTCCAATTATCTTTAGGGAAGCCAACACCCACCATGAATAGCATACATCTGGTAACTAGGAGGAAAAAGCCACAAGTTGCCACAAATGTATTTTCTAAATACCTAGGGTGAGAGGGGAATCAAGGGATATATTGACAATGCAGTGTTTGAAACACTGAAATCCAAAAATTGCTTAGAATTAAAAGATAATCATTGGAAAAGAGATCAAATGCTTCATTCCACAGAACTAGAATATGAGTATGCAGGCATGCTCAGTCATGTCTGACTCTGCAACCCCATGAACTGTAGCCCACCAGGCTCCTCTGTCCGTGGAAATTTTCAGGCAAAGAATACTGGAATGGATTGCCATTTCCTTCTCTAGGGGATCTTCCTGAGCCAGGGATTGAACCCATGTCTCCTGTGCTGCCTACACTGCAGGCAGATTCTTTTTTCCACAGAAAACCATGCTAAATGTTTCAGTTTCAGTATTCACTGGTAACCATCTATCCACCTTAATTTCTATATGAAATGAATGCCTACATCAGTCCCTTTTCCATGAAACTGGTAGTAAGGCTTATAAACTATGGCAATATACGTTCCACTGCCATGGGCAGCATTTTCAATTAAGTGCTGTCCAGGAAGGCATCCAACTTAGTTTAAAAAAATAAAATCACCCTTGCTCGTCAAATCATAACTTAAATGCAAAAGACCCCACACCTTACACTGAATTTCAGCTAGATCCCAGGGTGATCCACAAGAACATTAAAAGCTGTCCTAGACTGTACGTGCTATCCCCACCCTCACCCATTTCCTAATTATTGAAGAGTTGCCCAGATTTTTCAATGGATTTTAACTAGGTACCACTTGTGGTTTTTAAACTTATTCAGAAGTAACAAGCAAGCAAAATTACACAAAAATACAATGACCCAGAATAAAAGCATCACTATGCTTTTCATATTTTAGCTCAAGGGCCTAAACCAAAGAACAGCTTTTAGTATTTGTAAATGATTTTTAAAAACAGTATTGTGAAAGGAAAACGATTATGAAATTCATACTTGTCCATTAGTAATTTTAAGGGAATACAACTATACCCATTCGTTTTTTATTGTCTGTGGCAACAACGTTCTTCAGGGCAGCAGTGTAGCTGCAACAAGCTCATCAGGCAAAGATAAAAATATTTACTATCTGGTCTTTACAGACCCAACTTAGAGTATGTTGAGGGCTAAACAGAATTGAGTTAAATAGTGGCCTTTGATTCCCATATATGTATAATGCACGACTGTGAGTCCCCGGTATAGTTTAAAGAAGAAAGTTTCATGTAGGTGAAAAATAAAAGGCCTTCAGAAGGATTTTTATAAATTAAATTCTGAAGGATTCCTTCAGAAGGAATTTTATAAATAAGTATAAATTTTAAGAATTTATACTATGAATACAAACACATTTTAAAGCCCAGAATTATTTGTCAAAGAAAATCAAAAAGTACCAGGCAATCTTGTCATGTCTGTCTTTTAAATGGACAACAGGATTAACAGGCATTTCAACTTTTGCTTTACTTTTGCCAAGACCATTTTTAGAAGGTACAGCTAAATTTTGCAAAGTATTATAGTAAAGTAAAAAAGCTCATGATCAACTTATAAGAGCAATATTACAAAACAAAAGGCAAAAAAAGTAGTCCTCACTCAAGTTTATAAAATTTAAAGATTAATCTTAAAAAACAATACCTTCTCTGGCCTTCCATTGAGTCCGCCTGATGGAAGCTGTCGTTCACAAAGCCACCAACCGAGTAAATCAGAATTTACTTGGTGCAACTGACTAGTAATAGCCAAGAATCCTGTGCAACAATAGATCTAAAATTACAGACATAAAGTACATGTGTATAATAGTTTTTCAACAGTAACACTGATTTTAAAAAACCTACTTTAATTATTAAAGCTCCATTTTCTATCTAAAAATTTGCTGACAGTGAAAATTGCAAACATAAAACATCACATAGTTATTTGAACAAATCTGAAGCATACTACTGGGATCCAACTCTTCAATGAAAGACTACCATCAGTTTTTTCACTAAGAGCAAAGTGTTTGACAATCGTTTACATATACAACATCCTCTAACACAGGTGTTCAGGATAGGGAGATACAGAATGTTTTTTATCTGCTTACTTAAAATTAGAGAAGAGAATGGCAACCCACTCCAGTCTTCTTGCCTGGAGAATTCCATGGACAGAGGAGCCTCGGAGGCTATAGTCCATGAGGTCGCAAAGAGCTGTACATAACTGAGTGACTAACACACACACATAAAAACTAATGGAAAATCAAAATGTATTTCTGGTAACTACAAAACTACTTATGTTTATCTGGGCCAGAGGATTTCACCAATAGGGGACTCAAAAGTCAGCAACTGTAAAAATGCCTACATTTTAATCTGGACTAATGAATTACCTGCCCAGCATGGGATTCAGAACCTGGTCTGCAACCAAATCCACCATCAAAGTTCATACATGATAAAACAAATTCGATTGCCTTTTCCACATTAATAGCATCCAACTTCCCCTGTAAACAGAAAACATTCCTATTAAGTTCCAGAATAATCATCAAAAGTTAATCATTTCCAATACAACATTTGAAACTTACCAATAGTCCCAAAGTTGCCACTGCACAAAAAGAGAATCTTGTATCAATTTCTCCTAGAAATAAAGCAAACCAAAGCATTATGTGTTATCAGAGGCTTCTAATCATATTATATAAAGTTAATTAAAAAGCTCTGTACAACTACCATAGTTATATTTCCAAAAGTTCAGGCCTAACATGTACTTCTATCGTCCAGGAGGAAAACTACATCTGAAGTGTATATTCACTTACTTTACTTCTAAGGAAACTAAATACTAGAAAATGGCTCAAAAGTACTGTGAATTAATTGCTTACAGAGCACCCAGAAAGATAAGGTAGTTAGTTAATTTCTAAGAATGATAATAAACTTACCCTATTATATAAAAGTAGATTTTCACATCCCATGAAGCAGCTGGTCTCTCCGGCCTGCACTGTATTCAGCCCTAAAGCAGAGATTATCTAGATTTATCAAGTAAAATACTACTCCCTCCCTCCACTCAAATATTCAGTAATTTTGTAAAGTTTTTTTAAAAATTATTTTCCCCTTGCCAGTTAAGTTTTTAAAAAACTTTACAAAGCCACCAAATACTGGGGAAAAAAGTTTCACCTACCTTATCTTTTAGACTTGCCCTCTCTGTTCCAGTACTCCTGTATGCTGCTATAACTAGCACAGTGCATGCTGGAACTTCCAGCAGACCATTAACTCCAGTTAGACCAGCTGCTTAGTGGGACCTGAAAAAATGAAGAACTTATAATCTCCTTATAAACTATTAGCAAAGCCCCCAACTCATTATACTTTAAAATCTGCAACCAAGCTTATTACTGTAATAAACACCAAAGCAAAACATTTTTATATCGGTATTCTAGGTACCATGGATTAGAGAGACATTACCCCAAATATCTCCAGCAAAAGAACCATCTTCTTTCTGTAGACTCTGAACATATTCCACAACTTTATTTATGTCAATAACATTAATACTATCATAGAGAGTAAGTATCTGTAACAGAAACAAACCATGGTAAGTAGATATCTCACCACTGGTCAGTTTGTTCTAATGATGTTCTTCTCAGCTACCTTCTAAGTTGTCAAGCATTCATGTCCTTTTGTCTACGCACCTTGAAAACTTTTCTCAAATATGCAATTCTATTACGGAGTAAAATTATAAGTATTATCAACAAGTCTTTAACCATTGTTAACACTGAGACTCATTTATGAAACTTATACAGACTTTAAACCCTTATTTGTCAATATCAAAATCAAAGCTAACTCCAGACGGACATCCCTGGTGGTTCAGCAGTTAGGATTCAGTGCTTTCACTGCCTTGACCCCAGTTCAAGCTCTGGTCAAGGAACTAAGATCCCACAAGCCAGAGCAAGGGCAAAAAAATTTTCTTTTTAATTTTTAGAAAGTCAACTCCACAGTAAAGAGCAAAGTCGTGAAATGGCAGAGTAAAAGCAGGGAACAATAGGCAGCTTGGCATTTCCAGAAATTAGATGAGAAGATGAAACTAAAGGGAGGAAATGGCCAGGCCATGTAAGAAAGCAAATGCCACGCAGAAGTCTGACCAATACAAAAAATGCTGAATGAAGGAGGCTTCTACACATATTGTACACAGGCTTCAAGCAGTTTATGTAATACATTGTGCTAGGCACTGTTCTCTGAATAAGTTCCACGTGACAAATCTTTAGAATATACTACCTGCTTTAAAAAATGTTTTGTATCATCAGGTAAGACTTACATGCTTTCTATCAGGATAGGGTATATCTATTGGGATAGGGAAGATCATGCTGTACAATCAATAAATCAGATTTCAGTGCCTTAACACCAAAAGAACTTTTCTTGCTCAAAAAAAAAACCTTCACTTAGTGACTTCCAGACATTTACATATACGTAAGATAAACATTTTACTGTCCAAGGTCTCAGTGTCATTTTAGAATTTACATCAACTTTGGATTCAGCTAATACATGCCATCACATCATTGACCTTGCTTTGAAACAGATCTCATTTGAAAAGTTATGGGTAACTTTTTACATACTGATCCCTATTTTCAATTCTTTTATTCAGATAACAGAATACACTACCAAGACTGCTGAATTTTCATTAGTATTTACCTGAACAGCACTAAGAGTATACAAAAGATGAGGATCATGTCCAATACTAGCACTTATTCCACCACACTCGTGCTGACAAGACTTAATAAACGTCAGAATTTCTTCTCTATTCATGCGATGTAGTTGTCCCATGAGATCCATTACGGTCAGACCCCAATAGATGCCACTCATTCTCAAATATTCAGACATGCAATATTCCTAAAACACAGAAATTAAGGTGTCAATCTGAATTGATGTCAGTTTAAAGATATTCAACACAGAAGCTAAATACCCATACTGTTATATGGCTCTAACAACTCCATAGCTGCAGATTATTTATGGGGAATTCATTGGTGGTGAAGTCGCTCAGTCGTGTCCAACTCTTTGCGACTCCGTGGACTGTAACCTACTAGGCTTCTCCATCCATGGGATTCTCCAGGCAAGAATACTGGAGTGGATTGCCATTTCCTTCTCCAGGGGATCTTCCCGACCCAGGGATCGAACCCTGGTCTCCCACATTGGAGACAGACGCTTTAACCTCTGAGCCACCAATTCATTAGTAGAGATGTTTCCCAACATGGTAAATAATTCAGCTCTTTCGATACTATAGGGAAAATATTTACTTTTAATTAAGCTAATTCAGTTTTCCCTAAGGATTCCAGAGATAAAAACAGGGAACATTCTTCAAGGTAAAACTTTTTCAAGGTCTCAGCATAATTCTAGAGCTTAAGTGTTATTACACATCACCATAAACTCAGGTAATACATGCCAACACATCATTGACCTTGAAAGTACCTCAACCACAAAAATAGAAATCTATTGGCTTTCTCAAAATTCTTACATAACTGGGCAGAAGGTAATCTACTTTGCCTGCCAAAGCCTCTACATAAGTACTGCTAAGAATCAAGGTTAACTCCCATGGCTAGTCAACCACAGACATCAGTCCCTGGTATGCAGGAGTTGGAAACCATTTTTAAGAAACACAAACCATCCTGACCAAATGATTTGACACGTTTACAGAACAAAAACTTTTCAACACAGAGTATACATACGTAATCATCTTTCTTTGAGCCATAGGATGCAATATAATCAGCATGCTTCTCCAGTAACAGGATGTCAGGTGCATCTGACTTAATGATAACATCCTTCTGTGGTGTACCCTTTCACACACAAGAGATTTCATAAATTTTTATCTTTTACTGTTTGACCTCAGAGCATACATTTCAATATACATATGAACTCTTGCTTCATCTTGCCATATAGCAGCTTTCAATTTTAAAAGTAGCTGACTAAAAAGAACTAAAGCTTTCATTAAGTTTCAGGTATTCTTCAGGTCTCAGAGTAATTCTAGAGCTAAAGTAGTAATAATCAACTTTAGATTCAGAATACATGCCAGCTCATCATCGACCCAAAAAACTACCGTCCTCATCTCGGCTGAAAAGTAAAACAGACTATGAAACTTTTCAACTTACGATTTACACGTGGCAGAAAGCAAGCTAAAGCATTAAATAAAAACCTATCTGTCTCATAATTTGCAGTTGAGTTTTCTAGTGAGAGTCCATTAATCTTAAAAACTCAGGTTTCAAAGCACTTTCCATGCAAGACAAAAGTTCTTTACCAAGTTAACAATTCTTTTCCGGCTTTTGTCTTAAGCTTCTGCATTTGCAACAAGCCCCCGGGTGATGACTGTTGTTGCTCTAGTTCGGCACATTTTTCAGCTACATCTTTATGACTGAAGCTACATTTTAAGTAGTTCGAGATCATTACCAGTAAAAATGAAGTAGTTAATTTCTTTCATATCCCATTAAAACTTACTAGAACGAGACCATACCATTAACAATTCCAAATATTTCGTGCCACATATACACGGCTATATGGAAGCTAAGAACTAACCGGCTTTTGTGGGGGGCCAGGGGATTAAGAAAGAAGGTCGTCGAACCCTGAGTTCCGCCCGATAGCAGGAAGTCCGGCCGCAACCGCACCCGCGGTATCAGCAGAAAACGCTGAGTAACAGCGTTATGAGCTGTTCACAGTGTCTATGAGCCCTCAAAATACCTTCCAAGGCCTGTGTCTTAACCCAACCATTCTCCAATACTAAGAAAACTACCCACTAGTGACTAAAGAGCTTAAATATTACCCTATCCATTCTCCTATGGACACATCTACACAGCAATACAAAACACGTCCACACTCACCATGACTGAGAGCGAAAAGAGGACTTAGCTCGTCAGTGGGCGGACTTAATAGGCAAGCGCCTGCGCAGAAGCGCTCCTCAGGCCCCCTCTCCGCCCCGACATAGCTGACCACCGTTCTCGCCTGAAGGAAGCAGCAGTTCCGCGGCTGCCCCAGGACCCCCACCGACTGCTCATAGCTGTTCTCGCTGCCTGCGCCGAAAAATCTCTGGCGCCAATTTTCTCCTCTCATTATCGCCGCAGTTTTAAGACAGTTTTAAGGAATATTTGAGGTGAAGTCGCTCAGTCGTGTCCGACTCTTCGCGACCCCATGGACTGCAGCCCACCAGGCTCCTCCGTCCATGGGATTTTCCAGGCAAGAGTACTGGAGTAGGGTGCCATTGCCTTCTCCAGTTGGATGCCTAGAATGTGCCAAATATTATTCTAGGTTCTGGGAGTACAATGGTGAGCAAAATGGAAGTATATATAGGAAGCATATGTTTTAGCAATTCTTGAAATTACATTCAGCAATTCTGTTGCTTGCTATTTATCCTGAAGATATACTCCATTGGGTGTGAAGTGACTTATGTGCAAAAATATTCATAGCAGCAGTCATTGTAATAGCAGAAAATTGCAAATATTTTAACTATCAAACGTTAAATAAACTATGGTGTATTCACTATGCAGCCATTAAAAATAATACAGAAGCTCTGCAAACACTGTTCTGAAAACATATACAAAGTATGTTAAGTGAAAGCAAAAACAGAATGTACCATTTGCTACTATCTGTGTGGGAAACGGGGAAAAAAATTTGTGGATATATTAGGGAAAGCACAAACGAAAGAGTTGCCTACTGGAGGAGAAATGTGTGGCTGTAGACAGGATTTAAGGAAAGCTTTTCATTGAACTGAAAGCTTTTCACTGAACTGGGTTGGACCCCTGGGTTGGGGAGATCCCCTGGAGAAGGGAAAGGCTACCCACTCCTATATTCTGGCCTGGAGAATTCCACAGACTATATAGTCCACGGGGTCGCAAAGAGTCAGACATGGCTGAGTGACTTTCACTTTCATTTTTTCACTGAATAATCTGATACTTTTGAAACTTTGTATGTTTTACCTTTTCAAAAGTAAAACTATCTCCCCCGCAAAGAAAAGTGTGGTGTCCAACTCTGCGACGCCGTGGACTGTACCCTGCCAGGCTTCTCTGTCCATGGAATTCTCCAGGTAAGAATACTGAAGTGGGTAGACATTCCCTTCTCCAGCGAATCTCCCAACCCAGGTATCAAACCCAGGTCTCCCACATTGTAGGCTGATTCTTTACCATCTGAGCCACCAGGGAAGCCCATACACACACACACACACAGACACACACACACACACACACACACATATACATCGACACACACGTACATGTGTACACACATGTATATAAGCACTAGTGGCAAAGAATCTTCCTGCCAATACAGGAAACACAGGAGATGCGGGTGCATCTATGGACATAGTTTCATTAGCATTCAATATATAAATTGTTTCTAGTTTTTATAATGTCATGGAATAGTGTTTCCGGGAAACAACAGTATCATATTTTACCTAAGATTTCACTGACTATAAGAAACACCGCAATTGCCAAGACATCAAATGTGGGGGAAAAAATAGTCAATGGCTAGTAACAAAATTTATCCAGATTTCTGAGATATTAAATTTAAAAATATGCGTTTGAAATCAATGAAACGTAGTAACTGAGTTGTTCATTTTTTAAATTGAAGTATAAATTATTTACAATGTTTTAAGTCTACAGCATAGTGATTCAGTTGTACCTTTATATGTGTGTATGTATATATATATATGCATATGTATATCCTTTTTCCGATTGTTTTCCATTATAGGTAAGTACAAGATATTGAGTATAGTTCCTTGTGCTATAGTAGTGTATGTGTTAATCCCAAACTCCTAATTTATCTCCACCACCTCCTTCTTTTGTTACCCCTTTAGAAACCATAATTCGTTTTCTATGTCTGAGTCTATTTCTGTTTTGTAAATAAGTTCATTTGTATCTTTTTAGATTCCACATATAAGTGATATCATATAATTGTCTTTGTGTGACTCACTTCACTTAATATAATAATCTTGGTCCATCCATGTTCCTGAAAGTGGCATTATTTCATTCTTCCATTGGACTTCCCAGGTGCCACAGTGGTAAAGAATCCACCTGCCAATGCAGGAGACACAGGAGACAGGGTTTGGATCCCTGGCTTGGGAAGATCCTCTGGAGTAGGAAATGGCAGCCCACTCCATATTCTTGCCTGAAAAATCCCATGGACAGAGGATCCTGAAGGACTACGGTCCATGGGGTCACAAAGAATTGAACATGAGATTGACTGAGCATGCTCACAATATTCCATTGTGTGTGTACATATTTATATATATGTATATGTATAGCACATTATCTTAATCCATTCATCTGTCAATAAACATTTAGGTTGCTTCTATGTCTTGGCTATGAGTCATTTATTTCTGAAATAGCAAATGTAGAAACAGAATATTACATGCTCCATGCTCCATATGACACTTGCAAAGTTTTATTACCTTGTATACATTTTATGACAGCCCTGATTTTCTTATTCCCCCCTTTTTGGATTCAGTTTAAGCAAATGAAATCTTGTCTAAAGTTTTTAAATTGCAGGCCTTCTTAACTAAGTAGTTCTAATAATAAAAGGAATTCTGGATAGGAAAGATGCAGTGTATAAGGACTAGAATTCTGGAGCAATTTAAGAGAAGCCTTTTAAGTTGGAGATGAAAACATTTAAAAGTGTAAAAATCCTGTCCTTAATTATAAAAGAAGAAATATTGAGACATCTAGGTTTTAAGGTTTAAATTGGTTGCTGGAAATTGGTTTTAATATATTATTGGTTCCCTCCTTTATTAATAATTAAATAAAAATTTTGACGTGTGTTCATCTTACATTATATACATCATTTTACTATTTTGAAAATTATACATTTGCTCTGATACCCATGTAAGCAGAACATATAGAGCCAAGTAAACTGCATTGCTTGAGAATGGCACCTCAATATCTCCTTAAGCCAGGGCAGTTCTTTTCCTGGCTCTCACAGTGACTTGCTTGGCTCTCACAGCCACTCCATGTGGCAAGAAGGCCTTAACAGCTTTGGACCTTAATGTAGGTTTTGCCCGCCTTACTGATTTTGTGTCTTATTTTTGTTTCTGTTTCAGTCATAGTTCATAATTTAATCTCATTGGTAACAATGATTGAGGCAATGTTTTTATGACCCATTCGTCTACTATAGAAGCCTATTTTCTCATGGATGAGAGACAATAGAGAATCTTGTTTATCCACTCTTGTCTGTGTGTGAAAGCAGAGCTAATCAGCTCAGACTTTAGAGTCCACTGAAAAGACGAACAACAACTTTGAGATCTGGACTGGTCAGTGTACTTGCCTATCGTTGAAGCTATTGCAGATCTGAAACTTTTAAGTTCTCAATGTGTATGTATTAAATCAAGGAAGGCTTTGACCTCTTACTGAACATTTATGAAGTACTTTCCCACTTCTGGATAGTGTAAACTAATAAATCAGATTATTCCTCAGATTAAGAAACTGTCTTGATTGGTTTATAGAGATAAATAGGCACTTATATAAATGGATTAGTTCCCAAATTAACAGAAAAAAAATTTTAATTCTAATGATTTGCATGAGATGGACTTCAGAGGAAAACAGTGGTTTCCAATAGAAACCACTAGCTTAGAAACATTTTTAAAAATTCATGTTCACATAGTAAGAATTTGTTCTCATATATGAAAATGTAAAATGAAAGACAAACTTTAGGACTGTGAATTTTATTTGCCTTGGTATGTAATACTTGAGTCTGAAAAACCCTGAAAGGTGCCAAAATTTTGGCAAAGTTCACTCAGCTTTATGGGACTTGCTTCAGTTCAGTTCAGTTCAGTTCAGTTCAGTCACTCAGTCGTGTCCAACTCTTTGCAACCCCATGAACCGTAGCACGCCAGGCTTCCCTGTCCATCACCAACTCCCGGAGTTCACTCAGACGCATATCCATCGAGTCCATATTGCCATCCAGCCATCTCATCCTCGGTCATCCCCTTCTCCTCCTGCCCCCAATCCCTCCCAGCATCAGAGTCTTTTCTAGTGAGTCAACTGAGGTGGCCAAAGTACTGGAGTTTCAGCTTTAGCATCATTCCGTCCAAGGAAATCCCAGGGCTGATCTCCTTCAGAACGAATTGGTTGGATCTCCTTGCAGTCCAAGGGACTCTCAAGAGTCTTCTCCAACACCACAGTTCAAAAGCATCAGTTCTTTGGTGCTCAGCCTTCTTCACAGTCCAACTCTCACATCCATACATGACCACAGGAAAAACCACAGCCTTGACTAGACAGACCTTAGTCGGCAAAGTAATGTCTTTGCTTTTCAATATGTTGGTCATAACTTTCCTTCCAAGGAGTAAGCATCTTTTAATTTCATGGCTGCAATCACCATCTGCAGTGATTTTGGAGCCCCCAAAATAAAGTCTGACACTATTTCCACTGTTTCTCCATCTATTTCCCATGAAGTGATGGGACCGGATGCCATGATCTTCGTTTTCTGAATGTTGAGCTTTAACCCAACTTTTTCACTCTCCTCTTTCACTTTCATCAAGAGGCTTTTTAGCTCCTCTTCACTTTCTGCCATAAGGGTGGTGTCATCTGCATATCTGAGGTGATTGATATTTCTCCCGGCAATCTTGATTCCAGCCTGTGTTTCTTCCAGTCCAGCGTTTCTCATGATGTACTCTGCATAGAAGTTAAATAAGCAAGGAGACAATATACAACAGCCTTGATGTACTCCTTTTCCTATTTGGAACCAGTCTGTTGTTCC
>SJYT01044562.1:36959-47175 GCA_006410635.1 Cephalophus harveyi | reverse complement strand
GAAAAGACTCTGATGCTTGGAGGGATTGGGGGCAGGAGGAGAAGGGGATGACCAAGGATGAGATGGCTGGATGGCATCATGGACTCAAAGGACGTGAGTCTGAGTTAACTCCGGGAGATGGTGATGAACAGGGAGGCCTGGCGTGCTGCGATTCATGGGGTCACAATGAGTCGGACATGACCGAGCAACTGAACTGAACTGAACTGAATGAACTGAGTAGGTATGAAGATGCTTTTATTTACATTGTGACTTTGATTTATATTTCCCTAATGACAAATGATATTATCTTTTTGTGTATTTGTCAACATGTATACCTTCTTTGAAGAAATGTCTATATAAGCCCTTTTCCCAATTTTAAATTGGGTTCTTAGCCTTCCTGTTGTTCTATTGCAGGAGTTTGCTTGAGATTTTTAATGAAATAAAATGTTAAAAATCTAGTTGAAACTTCCTTTCAGTTGAATTATTGTTGAATTTATCCAGTATAAATTCCTCCCTGACCCCATAATCTCATTCCCTAAACTCAACCAAAAGTGACCACCACAGTGGATCCTTGAATAATGTAGGTGCAAACTGCATGAGTCCACTTATACAAAGATTTATTTTACTAAATATGTACTGCAGTCCTACACAATCCACAGTTGGTTGAATTTGAAGGTGAAAAACCACAGTTGAATCACTTAATTTTATGTTTTGAGATCTGTGTTAATATTTGTAGATCTACTTCATTAATTTAAATTTTCATGCGGTGTTCTATCATATGATGATTAACAACTTCTTCAGACATTTTATACTGAAATATTTTTATAATTTTCTCAATAACAATAGTTATTATTATCACTATTATTATTTTATTATTACCAACAATATTGAGCATTTGTGTGTGAAAGGTATCTGATAGTGCTAGCTAAGAATGCAGACTTTGGAGCCAGACTTCCTGTGTTTTAATTCAGGTGTTATTAGCTCAGCATGCCTGCATGCACGCTAAGTTGCTTCAGTCTTGTTCCACTCTTTGTGGCTCTATGGACTGTAGCCCACCAGGCTTCTCTGTCCATGGGATTCTCCAGGCAAGAATACTGGAGTAGGGTGCCATGCCCTCCTCCAGAGATCTTCCTGATGCACGGATTGAACCTGCATCTCTTATGTCTCCTCTATTGGCAGATGGATTCTTTACCACTAGCACCACCTGGGAACCCCATTAGCTAAGCATACCTGGGCAAGTTATTTAATCTCATTCTTTCTTAGTTTGCTGTCTGTAAAATAGGGGCAATAACAGTGCCTATCTCATGCAGTTGCTGTGAATGTTAAGTGAGAGTATTTATTAACCACTCAGAACAGTTCTTGGCACATAATCATCCCACTATAAATTTTTACCTGCAAGAGATACCTAGAAAAATAATTGCTGAGCCAAATAGTATCTGTATCTTCAATTTAACAAGAAACTGGCATATAATCCTTCAAAGGAAGTATCAGGTCTTCTCATTTAAACAATCTGATGACTATGAATGCTACTGCATTGCTTTAATTTGCTTAGCATCTCTTCATCAGTTAGTCAGTCAGTTCAGTCACTCAGTCGTGTCTGACTCTTTGCAACACCATGAATCACAGCATGCCAGGCCTCCCTGTCCATCACCAACTCCTGGAGTTCACTCAGACAAATCCATCGAGTCGGTGATGCCATCCACCCATCTCATCCTCTATCGTCCCCTTCTCCTCCTGGCCCCAATTCCTCCCAACATCAGAGTATTTTCCAAAGAATCAACTCTTTGCATGAGGTGGCCAAAGTACTGGAGTTTCAGCTTTATCATCAGTCCCTCCAAAGAACACCCAAGACTGATCTCCTTTAGGATGGACTGGTTGAATCTCCTTGCAATCCACGGGACTCTCAAGTGTCTTCTCCAACACCACAGTTCAAAAGTATCAATTATTTGGCACTGAGCTTTCTTCACAGTCCATAAATATCAACAAATACAGACCCATCACTGTTCTTTTATGTAAGGTCTAATTATGTATTTTCCCTGTTTTCTTTGGGGTTGTCTAGTATTTTCTTAATTTTTTGTAGGAGCTTTTTATATATTGTGGTTACTAATATTTATCCATAATATGCTTCACGCAGTTCTTTTCCAAGTTTGTGGTTTAATCTTTTATTTTCTCAAGATTTTTTTTTAAATTGTACAATGCTTTCAAATTCTCATGTAGTCAAATTACAAATCTTTTCCTTGGCAGTTTGTGCTTATTCTGCTTAAGAAATCCTTTCAGATGTGGAGATCATGGAGGTATTCTCTTATATTTTCATCTAAAGACTTTAAAGTTTGCTTCTTTTTAAAAACATTTCTATTTTAATACATATGAAATTTATCTTTGAGTATGCTGTGATTTATTTTTGAGTATGCTATAGGTAGCATATGATTTTGTCCATATGGGAAGCAAATGCCCTAGCAGCATTTACTGACAATCTTATTTTTTGTCCACTGAATTTTGCTGCCACCTCTGCTATACACCAAGTTTCCTGGTGTTCAGTTCCATCCCATCAGTTGCTGGGCTCTCTAACTCTACTACATTTTCCTGTCTATCCCTGCATTGATAATACATTATCAATTATTGCAATTTATTATAATTTGTGTTATGTAATAGGACTACAAAAAAGATATTCATGACCAAGATAATCACGATAGTGTGATCACTCACCTAGAGCCAGACATCCTGGAATGTGAAGTCAAGTGGGCCTTAGAAAGCACCACTATGAACAAAGCTAATGGAGGTGATGGAATTCCAGTTGAGCTATTTCAAATCCTGAAAGATGATGCTGTGAAAGTGCTGCATTCAATATGCCAGCAAATTTGAAAAACTCAGCAGTGGCCACATGACTCGAAAAGGTCAGTTTTCATTCCAATCCCAAAGAAGAGCAATGCCAAAGAATGTTCAAACTACCACACAATTGCACTCATTTCACATGCTAGTAAAGTAATTCTCAAAATTAGTCAAGCCAGGCTTCAGCAATACATGAACCGTGAACTTCCAGATGTTCAAGTTGGATTTAGGAAAGGCAGAAGAACCAGAAATCAAATTGTCAACATCCGTTGCATCATCAAAAAAGCAAGAGAGTTCCAGAAAAATATCTATTTCTCCTTTATTGACTATGTCAAAGCCTTTGACTGTGTGGATCACAATAAACTGTGCAATTTCTGAAAGAGATGGGAATACCAGACCACCTGACCTGCTTCTTGAGAAACCTGTATGCAGGTCAGGAAGCAACAGTTGGAACTGGACATGGAAAAACAGACTGCTTCCAAATAGGAAAAGGAGTATATCAAGGCTGTATATTGTCACCCTGCTTATTTAACTATATGCAGAGTACATCATGAAAAACCCTGGGCTGGAAAAAGCACAGGCTGGAGTCAAGATTGCTGGGAGAAATATCAATAACCTCAGATATGCAGATGACACCACCTTTATGGCAGAAAGTGAAGAGGAACTCAAAAGCCTCTTGATGAAAGTGAAAGTGGAGAGTGAAAAAGTTGGCTTAAAACTCAACATTCAGAAAACAAAGATCATGGCATCTGGTCCCATCACTTCATGGGAAATAGATGGGGAAACAGTGGAAACAGTGTCAGACTTTATTTTTCTGGGCTCCAAAATCACTGCAGATGGTGACTGCAGCCATGAAATTAGAAGACGCTTACTCCTTGGAAGAAAAGTTACGACCAATCTAGATAGCATATTCAAAAGCAGAGACATTATTTTGCCAACAAAGGTCTGTCTAGTCAAGGCTATGTTTTTTTCAGTGGTTATGTATGAATGTAAGAGTTGGACTGTGAAGAAAAATTGATGCTATTGAACTGTGGTGTTGGAGAAGACTCTTGAGAGTCCCTTGGACTGCAAGGAGATCCAACCAGTCCATCCTAAAGGAGATCAGTCCTCTGTATTCATTGGAAGGACTGATGCTAAAGCTAAACCTCCAATATTTTGGCCACCTCATGGTTAGAGTTGACTCATTGGAAAAGACTCTGATGCTGGGAGGGATTGAGGGCAGGAGGAGAAGGGAATGACAGACGATGAGATGGCTGGATGGCATCACCGACTCAATGGACATGAGTTTGAGTGAACTCCGGGAGTTGGTGATGGACAGGGAGGCCTGGCGTGCTGCGATTCATGGCGTTGCAAAGAGTCGGACACTACTGAGTGACTGAACTGAACTGAACTGAATAAGATTCAGTCATCTTCAAAATTATCTTGGATTTCATTGGTTCTTTTTATTTCCTGGCCATTTGTGTTTTATGTTGGCCGGGACATGTGGGATCTTAGTTCCCTTACCAGGGATCAAACTTGTACTCCTGCAGTGAATGCTTGGAGTCTTAATCACTGGATCTCCAGGGAAGTCCCCACTGGCTCTTTTTAATTTCAAATGTTAATATATGTTTAACAAACACAATGTACTTACTATGTGAAAAGATCTCTTCAATGTGCTTTAAAAACAGTAACTCATTTGTTCTTGGCAACGAGCAACACTTATGGTACTATTATTATCATCTGCATTTTATGGATAAAGAGACTGAAAGCACAGAGATGTTAATTAATTGCCCAAAGTCACCCAGCTTTTAAGTGAGAGGCTGAATTTGAAACCAGTCAGTCTGGCTCCAGAGTATGTGATCTTAATCACTATGCAATGTTCTCTCTCATGTGAATTTTTCAATATCCATGAAATGAATCCAATTATAAATTTAATTAAAATTGCACTGAATTCATATATTAATTAGGCCAGAATTAATATCATTTGATACTGAGTTTTCACATGTACAAACTAGGAATAATTTTCAAGTTACTGACCATAGCATGTGCCACTGGTTCCTGTACAATATCCATACTGCTTTCTTCCTAAGCAACAAAATTCCAATTTTGTTCAGGATACCAATGCCCTTAGGGAAAAAAAGTACATTTCACAGCCTCCTTGCAGGTAAGGAGAGCCATGTAACATAACTCTGGCCAATAAAATATAAGTGCAAGTTGCTGGGCAAGACTTCCAGGAAAGCTCTTTGAAAAAAGTCAGACTCTACTGGCACCGACTCTATGGACATGAGTTTGAGTAAGCTCTGGGAGTTGGTGATGGACAGGGAAGCCTGGCGTGCTGCAGTTCATGGGGTCACAGAGTCAGACACGACAGAGCGACTGAACTGAACTGGCACCAACTTTTGTTCCACTTCATTCTTCCCTTTCTTCAAGTTGATGCTATGCTGGATATTGAGCAGCCGTCCTTTGAATATGAGGATGATAAAAGTCATGTGATGGTAGAATGGAAAGCTTAAGGTAATGTAGGTCCCAGAAAGCATTATGGAGTCAGTGTACCAGCCCTAATCAACCTCCTCCAGAGTTCATTTTATAGGAGAGGAGTAAAAGATTTGCCTTCATTTTTTTTTTTTAATTAGTTCACTCAGTGTGTCCTATCATTGATCACCTGAACACAATCCCTAACCGATACAAAAAGTTTTCTTTTATGGCCTGTGAGGATTAGTTTCATGCATTAATTTGACTGGGCTAATGCATGCCCAGAGATCTGGTAAAAACGCTATTTCTCAGTGTGTCTGTAAGGGAGTTTTCCAAAGAGATTAGCATTTGAAACAGTAGTCTGAGTAAAGAAGAATGCCCTCAAACAAATGTGGTAATCTTCATCCAATACCTTGAAAGCCTGAAGAGAACAAAAAAATGAAGCAGACTTGAATTTGCTCTCTGCTTGAGCTGGAACATATATCTTCTCCTGTCCTCAGGCATTCGTACTCTTAGTTCTCAAACTTCCGGACTTGCACTGGGCTTAACAGTGTAAGGGTCTCAGGTCCTTAGGCCTGGGCTGGAACTATACTATCAGCTCCTCTGAGCCTCCAGCTTACATGCCACAGATAGTGGGGCTTAGCTTCCATAATCATGTGAGCCAATCCCTCCAATCCTGGAGAAGGAGATGGTAATCCACTCCAGTATTCTTGCCTGGAGAATCCAATGGACAGAGGAGACTGGCCGGCTACCATACATGGGGTCACAAAGAGTCAAACATAACTGAGTGACTAACACAACAACAGTCTTTCAAGATAAATCTCTTTCTATATATATTCCATTACTTCTATTTCTCTGGAGAATCCTAATACACTGCCTTCAATCATGTTTGTAATTTTCTCCATAAAATCTTCCAAACTTTTGTTAGATTTATTACTAGGTGCTTATAATGTTTTGTTGTTTTTTTTTTTTTTTTTTCCTTAATCATGAATGGGCATTATGTTTGATCAGATGGTTTCCTATATGTACCATTGTTTTTTATCTCTTAATCTTTTAATCTGTTAGCATGGCGACTTAAAACGACATTTTAGAGCCTGAAACATACCAAAGGCTTTGGACAGATGGCAAGCTTCCTCCTGCTTTCACAATATCCTCAGGGCACTAGTGAAAGGTATTGTAGTCTATTTTATCAGATGGGAAAGTTCTTGAAGGCATTTTGCTTCATGGAAGAGTTAAAGTTTCTCTTCCTCCTGTAGATTCTGGGTCACATGTCTTGCGCCCATTTGAGTTAGAAACCTATCTTCCTACTAAAGCATATATGGAGCATTGAGAACTTTATAGGCCACTGCAGTATCAGCTCATGTTTAATTTAATGCCAAACTTTAAAAGTATCTCTAAATTTCTAGTACTTGGAGTGTTTTTAACTTACCAAAAAAGAAATTTTTGTTGGTATATATTAATTTCTTATTCCTATGTGTTTGCCACAGGGCAAACTAAGCCCATGCACCACAACAACTGAGCCCACATGCTGCACTACTGAAGTTGGTGTGCCTAGAGCCTGTGCTCCACAAGAGAAGCCACCACAATGAGAAGCCTGCACACCACAACTAGAGAGTAGCCCTTGCTCATCGCAATTAGAGTGAGCCCTCACACAGCAATGGAGACCCAGTGCAGCTAAAAATAAAATAAATAAATTGAAAAAAAATGTGTATGTCAAATCTTTCAAAAGCATTACCTCTTCTTATTCTAATCAAAACTCAGTAAGATAGATATTGCCATCTTACGTGATAGAAAAAGAAGATGAGTTTCAAAAATATTGAACCACTTGTTCTCTAAAACCAGATCTGTGTGTCTCCATAGCTGTATTCTTTTAATAAATATATCTTGCAACATGAAAATTTTATTTTCTGCTCAAAGTGCCCAAGTGCTGTTATCAGTAAGTCACTTTAAGTGGAGTTGGGAGTCATTATTCCTGAGTTATATCTTTTGCTAAATTTCATCAAGTATTTTCATGATTAAAATTAATTAAATTCAGAAGCTATATTCCCGGTGGTCTTTGATAACTAGAATTTCATCTCTTATCTTTCCATGAAGTAAAGGAATGGATGGTATATAGATCATATTCGTGGATGTTCCTGATGAGTCAGGGTCTTACAGGAGGGTTTGTAGCTTAATTCATAGTCCAGTTCTCCCATATCACTATCAGGTAAATTTTGGTTTGAGGTCTGCCAGAATGAGTCTCTGGTACCAAATCTGAAAGCAATGGGGAGTGGTCCTCAGAGGGGAGCTTTGCCCTTTCACTGCTCAGAGCTAGATTCTTTCTGCACAGTCAAACAAAAAGGCTGGAGGTAAAGAACACAGAGCAGCAAGATGGATGAAAAGTACTTTTCAGTTAAGATTTTGTCTTTTCAGAAACTTCAAATGAAATCACTTTTCATGAGTTTTTAGAAAGACATGACACTTAAGATGTATTTTTAATTACAGAACAGAACTATATAAAGCAAAAAATAACAAAATTAATTTAAGTTTTAGAGAGAGAAGAGAAGGAAAACTTTTAATCGGAAAAACAATAAAAAATGAAAAATGTCAATTTTAAAAATAAACATTAAGGGAAATAAAATAAATTCAATCAAGAATATGGCACAATGATCTGATTAATATTATAGCCATCCTAGTAGATATGAGGATGCTCAGATGATGGTAGAGTGAACTGGTACATAATGATTCAAGAATAAATCTAAATGTTGCCTCTTATATTTGTTATCTGTGACTTTCAGCTAGCTTTAGTAATCTCAGCTAAATCAATTGTTCAGTGGTTTACTAACACCAGCATCAAATCTAAAGGATAATTGTAAGAATTAAATTGGATGATATATGCACGATGTTCTTCTTTACTCCACTGTAAGCAACTGATAAATGTTTTTCTTACACCCTTTCCCTCTACTTAGTATAAACAAATATTTTTACAAATAAGACAGCATAGTATAATTGACAGAACACCTGATTTGAATTTATAAGAACTGATAAATGACCTTTGGAAAGTCAGTTCACCTCTTTGACCTCAGATTTGGACAATTCTATGGACTGAAGAGCCTGGTGGGCTTCAGTCCATGGGGTAGCAAAGAGTCAGAAACAACCGAGTGACACATATCTTAGGGGAACTGTTGGGAATATCAGATAAAAGAAAGCATACTCTCTAAACTCTAATTCTATCCCCAACTCCTTCCCACCCACCACCATAAAAAAGATGAAATATTATAGGATAGATTACAGCAGAAGCCTAGAATTGCTTTTCTAAAATCCTTGCTATTTATTATCAGTGGGTAATGGTCATGAAGATCCATGAGTATTTTTCTATGAGCATCCATACATACATACATGGTTTCTTTTCTCCAACAAATAGATTAAGGTTAAAAAAAAAAAAAAGCTGAAGATCTACATTAACAAGATGACAAGCAAACCTTGAGGATTTGCAACCCATAAGCAAGGGCAAGTCACTTTGCCACTTGGTCTCTGTTCCAGTTATCTATTGCTCCAAAATAAACCATTTCAAACTTGATGGTACAAAACAAGAACAATCATTTATTATTATTTCTCATAATGCTGGCAATTCACTGTGCTCAGCTCGATGTTCTTGCCTGGAATCTCTCACATAACTGCAATTAGATGAGCAGTGTATTCAATTTGCCTTTAAGGCTTCTTCACTCACATGTATAGCAGTAGTATATAAAGGTGTTGGTCAGTACTAAAAGGGAGTCTGTTAGCTGAAACTCCCTCATGCATTTTCTCCATGTGACCTGGGCTTCCTGCCAGTCTGGCAGCTGGGTTCCAAGGGTGAGCAGAGAAAGAGAAGTGAGAGTGAGAGAGGAGGAGCACCAGGTGGAAGTTGTTTCATCTTTTATGACAGTTTCAGAAGTCACAGAGTATCATTTCTGTCATACTTGATTAGATGCCGCAGTCACAAAAGCACACCTAGTTTCAGGAAGGGTCACAGCTTTTACCTTTTCATGGGAGAGTGGCAAGATTCTCTGAAGCTCATTGACCCTAACAGTAAATATACTTACTACCCCTCATATAATCATACATACATATTAATACCATCATAAGAGGGTACATTTAAAAAGTATGCAATTGACACTACCTTACTCTTATTAAGAGAGTAAGCAAATACACACTGCACACCTATATACCTGGTATCTTTGCAGTGCCAACTAGGTAATGGTAGATTTTAAATCCCTCATGGCATGTTAATTTAGAAGACTATGATTCATTTTCTTCACTAAAGATACAGCTCAAAAGCAGTGTTTATGCAGACTTCTCAGACAAAACAAAAGAGAACATGCTCATTTGCAACTGTCAAATTAATTGTAAATTACTTTTTAATTCAACTGAGAAAAAAAAGAATCTCCTAATGACAGCAAAAATATGCTACATTGCAAAGTCATGGTGAAAGAAAGGTAGGACTAGATAAATTGAACCAGGTGCCACATCTTAACAAATTTAGCAAGGAAATGGACAGGCTAGTTGGATTAATATTTTTTCTTTTTTATATACTTAATTGGATATTTTATTTTAAATAACATAACAACACAGAGATGTTCTCAAAATATTTGCCTAAGAACAAACATCACTGTCACTGAAAGAAAATATATAATCTACTCATTGAAAATAACAACCAGCCATAAGTGGTATTTTGTATGACTGAAAGAAATATCATCATTCATGTAATACTCTTTTTTAATATGACAACTTTCAATTTGTGTCTGCTACTGCAGAACCTGGAAGCTGGTCCTAGAATGGAAAAGGCACTGCTGTCATGCTGTTTCCCTAAATAATTTTATATACATGACCTTCAGTTCAGTTCAGTTCAGTTCAGTTCAGTCTCTCAGTCGTGTCCGACTCTTTGCGACCCCATGAATCGCAGCACGCCAGGCCTCCCTGTTCATTACCATCTCTC
>SJYT01044562.1:13524-32156 GCA_006410635.1 Cephalophus harveyi | reverse complement strand
CACATCTTATCCAGTATATCGACTGTAATGTTTCAAAAGCAGTATAGCCCTGTTGTGGGGGCTAGAGTCATATTGCCTCCATTCAAATTTCGGTTCTGTCAATTACTGCTTGCATGGTTTTGGGAAGTTACTTACTTAATCTGTGTTTTCATTTTTTCATCTGTAAAATAATAACACCCAGCAGATAAGATGGTTGAGGAGGTTAAAGGAATACTTAGAAGAGCTTCTGGTCCATAGTAACCACTCAAAGTCACCTATTTTATTATTATCTCTACATATTGATAAAGCTCTGATTGTGATAATTAGTATGTTATTATTTTTCTGTTTCAATTCCAAGAAGTTTATGAGATATTCTTGCCCCTGCTAGCTACAAACAATTGGTTAATGCAGAGACTGCAGGCTCACCAAGTACTCTAGAGTGTTTGAGCTTGCTAGCTGAGGAAGGGACTTTACAGACATGTCTACTTTTAAGCTGGGTAAATAATATATTCTATTATAGGCCTGCCTGGAAGGTGTTCCCCCAATCACCTAAATATCCTATCATCTATGGACTTGCCTGAACTTTCACTACAAATATCCCAGACTGTGAAAATGCAAATGAATACCTTCTGAGGATCAAATGACATATATAACTCTGAGACTATAAGACTGTTAAAGACATTTCACCACTAGGCTGGGGTTATACAAAGAGATTTCACCACTAGGTTGGGGTTATACTTCTTACATAAATAACACATTGAGTAGAATCTTTGTTTCCATTAAGCACTGGGGACAATGAAGATAGTCAATAAATGCCAGGCATTTGAATACTGTTGATTGAAAGACTGAGTTAACCTCTAAGAGCTACCATGTTAAAAATTGTCTGGATCACTGAGGAGAATTAAGATTCAAGATTATATCAGGATCCCATGTCTATTCTTTTATATTTAAAGAATTTACTCTGAAGACAACAGAGCATTGTGGCTAGGGCTCTTAATCTTGAGAAGTGATTTTTCAGTTGATGGTTTGCTCACCAGGGAACATTTGGAAATGCTTGGAGATACTTTCAGTGGCCACAATTGGGAGATGCTACTGGCATATAATGGATACAGGCCAGAGAAGCTGCTCAACATCCTACTATGTACAAACAGCATCCACAACAAAGAATTTTCTGGCCTTAAATGTCAGTAGTGCTAAAGATGAAAAGCCTGGTTCTAGAGTCTGAGATGCCTGGGTTTAAAACCCAGTTCCACTATTTATGAGCTGTGTGATCTTTGATGATTACTCAACTTTCTTTGCCTATACAGTTTGGTTCATCACTGTAATGTTTTATCTGGCATACTGATGGTATTCAGTGAATGCTAGTTTCTGTTTTATTATTGTTATTAAAGTAATTCAAGCATATAAATAATCTGTGAAGGCTATTAATTAAATATGCACAATGAAATTCATAATGTTTTAATTACTATATGGGAATTATGAAAATTATTACTCTTTTCCTTTATTATCCTCACGTATTCAATACATCAATGTTTTTGGTATTATGCTGTCAATCTTCCAGAGGACTTTAGTACTCTTGCCCTGAAACAACAACCATTCCTAACATTGAAAAAAATAAGAACTGGTCATAACATAACATAGATGCCCTGAAAAACTTAGAAGTGAAAGGGTCAAAGTTTCCCATTAACTTTCTCTGCAAATAGGATCATATTCTTGTTTTCATATTCAACTTTTTCTCATGAAAATGAACTTTGAAATATGAACCTAAAACTATGGTTTCTTTTATCTGTTTGATCAGAAATATTCCAGCTTTTTTGTGGAATAATTTCTTTCAGAATCACCAGTTTCATCTGCCATGTCACCTTACATTTCATCACAATAGCAAAGATCAATATGACAGAAGTAACCCACTCAAAATCACTTACTCTAAGGTGATTCCTCAAACCACAAGATCAATCCATCTTTTTTATTCCAATATGTGGCTCTGCTTTTATTTTTTTAAGGCAGCACTCTATTTCATTTACTATAATTTATCGAGCTGCCTCAGAAGTACTGAATGACCAGCCAAGCCTTGTTCAAAGGGTGCAATTATCTTGAATTGGAAAGCAATTTTTTTCAAGGAATATGAAAGATCAGTGCTTTTCTTTCGCTTATCACCTCTTTTAATTCCTGTTTGGTAAGGNTTCCAATATGTGGCTCTGCTTTTATTTTTTTAAGGCAGCACTCTATTTCATTTACTATAATTTATCGAGCTGCCTCAGAAGTACTGAATGACCAGCCAAGCCTTGTTCAAAGGGTGCAATTATCTTGAATTGGAAAGCAATTTTTTTCAAGGAATATGAAAGATCAGTGCTTTTCTTTCGCTTATCACCTCTTTTAATTCCTGTTTGGTAAGGGCCTATTGGAGAAGGAAATGGCAACCCACTCCAGTGTTCTTGCCTGGAGAATCCCAGGGATGGGGGAGCCTGGTGGGCTGCGGTCTATGGGGTCACACAGAGTTGGACATGACTGAAGTGACTTAGCAGTAGCAGCATAAGGAGTTAAAGATGTTGGTTTAAAAGAAACAGCCAAGCTTCAAGGCACTCATTACCAAGGGAGGGAGGAAGGTACATAATTACAATATGGTAAGTTTAATACAAACATGTCACATTGAAAATGGTAAGAACTGGGTGCTGTGGTCACACAGGACATCTAGATTGAAGGAGTCAGGCAAAGGTTCCTAGAGGGTACTGGCCAATCAACATTCACAAATGTGTAGCTTTCACTCCCCAAGTGCTTCCTAAGATGTCTCTTACCATCATCACCAGCGAACGGTATATTGCTATATGCAATTGGCTCATCAGTAGCATTTGTCTCAGATGCTCCCTTCCTACTTCTTGACGTACTTTCTTCACTTGCCTTTGAGAACACTAATTTGTCTTTTTTTTTTTCTCTCTCATTTCACTTAACTGCTCCTTCTCAAGATCATTTGCAGATTTCTGTTTATTTCCCCAACCCAGAATGTAGTTGAAGTGCCTCAGAATTCAGTCCTTAGATATCTTCTCTTTCTCACTCCCTCTGTTGCCCTATTCACTGTCATTCCATTAAATATATTCTATATGCTAATGATACTCAAACTAATGTGTCTAATCTACATCTCTCTCTGATGCAACAATTACAAATTCACCATGTCCACCCAGATGTCTTAATAGGCATTTTGAATTACCTATGTCCCAAACTAAACTCACAGTATCACTGTTCCTCCATGCCCCCCCTCCGCCACCTGCTCCTTTTGATGTATTCTCCAACTCAGAAAATGGCAACTTCATTCTTCAGTTGCTCAGGCCCAAAACCTTGGAGTCACCCTTGACTCTCATCTCTTTCCCACAGATGATCTGTTACAAAATCCTTATTGCTCTATCTTCAAAATAGATCACACCTCAAAATATATCCACAAATGATCACTTCTTCTTACCACCTCCATTTTATCACCTTGTCCCAGCTCCTATCAACTCTGGCCTGGATAATTGCAACAGCCTTCTGATTGGGCTCTGATGTCATCCTTATTCCCCTACAGACCAATTTTACCACAATGTGGTAGACAGAAGTCTAAGCTGGTTCCCAAGATCCCATGCCTTATATAAACCCTTCTCCCTCTGAGTATAGGAATAGTCTCTCCTTTGACTAAATAATGTTCTATAAGATTCCATTATAGTGTACTGAAGTGGAGCTTAAAAAGAGTTTATGCTGTCTTGAAATACAGTAAATAGTCCTGGTGTGAAATGCCTGTGGAGGTGTCACTAGGTTCGATGCATGATACTGGATGTTTGGGGCTGGTGCACTGAGACAACCTAGAGGGATCATACGGGGAGGGAAGAGGGAGGGGGGTTCGGGATGGGGAACACGTGTATACCTGTGGCGGATTCATGTTGACGTATGGCAAAACCAATACAATATTGTAAAGTAATTAACCTCCAATTAAATAAATTTAAATTTAAAAAATAAAAGAAAAGAAACTTGAATGGTCTTGAGTTCCTGAGAGTGTTTCATGGCTCCAACCTGTATAATTCAGAATAATCTCCCCATGTCAAAATCCTTAACCTAAGTATATCTGCAAAGTACATTTTGACATGTAGGGTAGTATATCCACAGATTCCAGGGATTCAGCTGTAAACATATATGAGATGCTATTATCTGGGCTTCTACATCTTTATTAAACAAAAATACCATAAAGTGCTTCCCAAATACTTCCTATAATTTTATTTCTGACTGCCTACCACTATCTATTAAACTGTACTTAGCCACTCAGTCATGACTGACACTGCCACCCCATGGACTGTAGCCCACCAGACTCCTCTGTCCATGGGGATTCTTCAGGCAAGAATATTGCAGTGGGTTGCCATTTCCTTCTCCAGGGGATCTTCCCAACCCAGGGATCTAACCCAGGTCTCCTGCACAGCAGGCAAATTCTTTACCATGGATTGCACAGATTGCAACAGGGAAACCCATGTAATAAACTATTTTACTAAGTTAACATCTCTCTCTGCCACTGAAATATAAACCACTCAAATGGACCAGAATGGGTGAATTAAATTCAGATGAACATTATATCTACTACTGAGAGCAAAAATCCCTTAGAAGAAATGGAGTAGCCTTTATAGTCAACAAAAAAATTCCAAAATGCATTACTTGGGTGCAATCTCATGAATGACAGCATGATCTCTGTTCATTTCCAAAGCAAACCATTCAATATCATAGTAATCCAAGACTATACCCCAACCACTAATGCTGAAGAAGCTAAAGCTGAATGGTTGTATGATGTCCTACAAGACCTACAACACCAAAAAAACAGTGTCCTTTTCATCATAGGGGACTGGAATGCAAAAGTAGGAAGTCAAGAAATGCCTGGAGTATTTGTTTGGCCTCAGAGTAGAAAATGAAGCAGGACAAAGTTTTTCCAAGAGAACATGCTGGTCATAGCAAACACCCTCTTCCAACAACACAGGAGAAGACTCTACACATGGACATCACCAGATGGTCAACACCGAAATCAGATTGATTTTATTCTTTGCAGCTGAAGATGGAGAAGCACTATACAGTCAGCAAAAACAAGACTGGGAGCTGACTGCGGCTCAGATCATGAACTCCTTATTGCAAAATGTAGACCTAAATGGAAGAAAGTAGGGGAAAACACTACACCGTTCAGGTATGACCTAAATAAAATCCATTATGATTATACAGTGGAAGTGACACATATATTCAAAGGATTAGATCTGATAGAGTGCCTGAAGAACTGTGGATGGAGGTTCATAACACTGTACAGGAGGCAGTGGTCAAAAGCATCCCCAATATCATGCATTGAACATGGGCTGGTGATTCAGATGCTTGGGGCTGGTGTGCTGAGATGACTCAGAGGGATGGTACGGGGAGGGAGGAGGGAGGGGGCTCAGGATGGGGAACAAATGTATACCTGTGGTGGATTCATGTTGATGTGTGGCAAAACCAATACAATATTGTAAATTAATTAACCTCCAATTAAAATAAATAAATTTATATTTTAAAAAAGCATCCCCAAGAAAAATAAATGCTAAAAGGCAAAATGGTTGCCTGAGAAGGCTTTATAAATAGCTGAGAAAAAAAGAGAAGCAAAAGCCAAAGGAGAAAAGGAAAGATATATCCATCTGAATGCAGAATTCCAAAGAATAGAAAGGAGAGATAAGAAAACCTTCTTAAGTGAACAATGCAAAAAAATAGAGAAAAACAATAGAATGGGAAAGACTAGAGATCTCTTTAAGAAAATTCGAGATACCAGGGGAACATTTCATGCAAAGATGGGCTCAATAAAGGACAGAAATGGTATGGACCTAACAGAAGCAGAAGACATTAAGAAGAGGTGGCAAGAATACACAAAAGAACTATACAAAAAAAGATCCTAATGACCCAGATAACCACAATGGTGTGATCACTCACCTAGAGCCAGACATCCTGCAGTCAGAAGTCGAGTGGGCCTTAGGAAGCATCACTATGAACAAAGCTAGTGGAGGTGATGGAATTCCATCTGAGCTACTTCAAGTCCTAAGAGATGATGCTGTGAAAGTGCTGTACTCAATATTCAAGTAAGTTTGGAAAAGTCAGCAATGGTCACAGGACTGGAGGTCAGTTTTCATTCCATCCCAAAGAAAGGCAATGCCAAAGAATATTCAAACTACCACACAATTGCATTCATCTCGCACACTAGCAAAGTAATGCTCAAAATTTTCCAAGAGAGTCTCCAACACTACATGAACCGAGAACTTTCAGATGTTCAAGTTGGATTTAGAAAAGGCAGAGGAATCAGAGATCAAATTGCCAACATCTGTTGAATCATAGAAAAAGCAAAAGAATCCCAGAGAAACATCTACTTATGCTTTATTGACTATGCCAAAGCCTTTGACTGTGTGGATCAAAACAAACTGGAGAGTCCTTAAAGAGATGAAATACCAGACCACCTGACCTGCCTGCTGAGAAATCTGTATGCAGGTCAAGAAGCAACATTTAAAACTGGACATGGAACCACCGATTGGTTTCAAACTGGGAAAGGAGCATGTCAAGGTTGTATATTGGCACCTGCTTATTTAACTTATATGCAGAGTTCAGTTCAGTTCAGTTCAGTCTCTCATTTGTGTCCAACTGTTTGTGACCCCATGGACTGAAGCATGCCAGGCCTCCTTGTCCATCACCAGCTCCCATAGTTTACTCAAATTCATGTCCACTGAGTCGGTGATGCCATCCAACCATCTCATCCTCTGTCATCCCCTTCTCCTCCCATCTTCAATCTTTCCCATTAACAGGGTCTTTTCAAATGAGTCAGCTCTTTGCATCAGGTGGCCAAAGTATTGGTGTTTCATATGCAGAGTACATCATGCAAAATGTTGGGCTGGATGAAGCACAAGCTGGAATCAAGTTGCCAGAAGAAATATGAAAAACATCAGTTATGCAGGTGACACCACCTTTATGGCAGAAAGTGAAGAGGTACTAAAAAACCTTTTGATGAAAGTGAAAGAGGAGGGTGAAAAAACTGGCTTGAAATTCAACAGTTAAAAAACTAAGATCCTGGCCTCCAATCTCATCACTTCATGGCAAATACATAGAGAAACAATGGAAACAGTGACAGATTTTATTTTCTTGGGCCCCAAATCACTGCAGATGGTGACTGAAGCCATGAAATTAAATGACTCTTGCTCCTTGGAAAAAAGCTATGATCAACCTAGAGAGCACATTAAAAAGCAGAGACATTACTTTGCCGACAAAGGTCCATGTAGTCAAAGCTATGGTATTTCCAGTAGTCATGTATGGATGGGAGAGTTGGACCATAAAGAAAGCTGAGCACTGAAGAATTGATGCTTCTGAATTGTGGTGTTGGAGAAGACTCTTGACAGTTCCTTGGACTGCAAAGAGACCCAACCAGTCCATCCTCAAGGAAATCAGTGCTGAATATTCATTGGAAGAACTGATGCTGAAGCTGAAATTCCAGTACTTTGGCCACCTAATGTGAAGAACTGACAAAGCCCCACTGGAAAAGAACCCGATGCTGGGAAAGATTGAAGGCAGAAGGAGAAAGGGACGACAGAGGATAAAATGGTTGGATAGCATCACCTACTTGATGGACATGAGTTTGAGCAAGCCTGGGAGTTGCTGATAGACATGGAGGCCTGACATGCTGCCATCCATAGGGTCGCAAAAAGTAGAACATGACTGAACAACTTAATTGAACTGTTGTGTTGAACTGAACAGTTGAACTGATTGTATTGCTGTCAATTTCTCCCTTTAGTTCCTATCAATAATTTTTTAATATATTTTGGTGCCCCTACATTAAGTGTATATATATTAATCACTGCCTCTTGAGAAACCTGTATGCAGGGCAGGAAGCAACAGTTAAAACTGGACATGGAACAACAGACTGGTTCCAAATAAAAAAAGGAATACATCAAGGCTGTATATTGTCACCCTACTTATTTAACTTTTATGCAGAGTACATCATGAGAAAGGCTCAGCTTGAAGAATCACAAGAAGGAATCAAGATTTCTGGGAGAAACATTAATAACCTCAGATATGCAGATGACTTGAGCTTCCCTGGTGGCTCAGAGGTTAAAGCGTCTGCCTCCAATGCGGGAGACCCGGGTTCGATCCCTGGGTTGGGAAGATCTCCTGGAGAAGGAAATGGCAATCCACTCCAGTATTCTTGCCTGGAGAATCCCATGGATGGAGAAACCTAGTAGGTTACAGTCCACGGGGTCGCAAAGAGTCGGACACGACTGAGCGACTTCACCTCATGCAGATGACACCACCTTTATAGCAGAAACTGAACAGGAACTAAAAAGCCTCTTGATGAAATTGAAAGAGGAGAGTGGGAAAGTTGGCTTAAAGCTCAACATTCAGAAAACAAAGATCATGGCATCTGGTCCCATCACTTCATGGGAAATAGATGGGGAAACAGTGGAAACAGTGGCTGGCTTTATTTTTCTGGGCTCCAAAATCACTGCAGATGGTGATTGCAGCCATGAAATTAAAAGACACATACTCCTTGGAAGGAAAATTATGCCCAACCTAAATAGCATATTCAAAAGCAGAGACATTACTTTGCCAACAAAGGTCCGTCTAGTCAAGGCTATGGTTTTACCAGTGGTCATGTAACTCCAGTACTTTGGCCACCTCATGTGAAGAGTTGACTCATTGGAAAAGACTCTGGTGCTGGGAGGGATTGGGGGCAGGAGGAGAAGGGGACGACCGAGGATGAGAAGGCAGGATGGCATCACTGACTCGATGAATGCGAGTCTGAGTGAACTCTGGGAGTTGGTGATGGACAGGGAGGCCTGGCATGCTGCGATTCATGGGGTCACAAATAGTCGGACACGACTGAGTGACTGAACTGAACTGAACTGTATGGATGTGAGAGTTGGACTATAAAGAAAGCTGAGCGCAGAAGAATTGACGCTTTTGAACTGTAGTGTTAGAGAAGACTCTTAAGAGTCCCTTGGACTGCAAGGAGATCCAACCAGTCCATCATAAAGGAGATCAGTCTTGGTTGTTCATTGTCAGGACTGATCTTAAAGCTGAAACTCCAATACTTTGGCCACCTGATGCGGAGAGCTGGTTCATTTGAAAAGACTCTGATGGTGGGAAAGATTGAGGGCAGGAGGAGAAGTGGTCGACAGAGGATGAGATGCTTGGATGGCACCACTGACTCGATGCACATGAGTTTGGGTGGACTCCCAGAGTTGGTGATGGACAGGGAGGCCTGGCTTGCTGTGATTCATGAGGTTGCGAAGAGTCAGACATGACTGAGCGACTGAACTGAACTGAACTGAACTGAGATATTCATGATGAATTGGCCACTTTATTATTATATACTGTTCATTTTTGTCTCAAGTTACCTTTTTTAGCATAAAGTCTACCGTGTAAAGTATGACTATATCTGTTTTCTTTGGTTGCTACTTGCATGGAGTGCTTAGAGTACTTGGAGTATCATCTTATATCCCTCACTTTTAGCCTATGTTTGTCTTTAGAATCTTGATATGTCTCCTGAGGGCAGCATATAGTCGAACCTTTGTTTTAATCCATCCAGTCACTTTTTGTCTTTTGATTGGTGAAATCAATCCATTTAAATTTAAGGTGATTATTGATAAATAAGGACTTAGCATTTCCATTTTATATTTTGCTTTCTGATTGTTCTATATCACCACTGTTTTTTTTTTCCTTGTGTTTCTGTCTGCCATTTTGGTTTTATTGTTTTCTATATTTTTCTGTTTCCTCTGTTTTATGTTTTGTGTCTCTGTTCTACATTTATATTTTATGGCTAGTTTGAGCTTTGTATAAAATGTTTCACAGATAAAAGTCGTTTTTCTGCTGATACCACCTTGTCTCCATTTACTCATATGAATTTCATCCTATTTTTCTTCCCTTTAATGTTTTGCTGTCTTAAATTATCCTTTCTTACACTGTGAGTTTATTAAGAAACGTACATAGCTTTTTCTGCTCTCTTTAACCTTCATACTATAATAATGTGCTTACAAAGCTATTTTGATGAAGAGTTGCAAATTCCTGATTCTCTGTATCACCTTGCTCAAAGTTTTATGTACTTTTGCTGTTTTGTTTCAGGTAGAAGAGCTCCTTTCAATACTTCCTGTAATTCAGGTCTACTGGAGATGAACTCCTTCAGCTTTTGTCTAGGAATGCCTTTATTTCTCTATCATATATACAGGATAACTTTCCTGGAGAAAGTATTCTTGGCTGACAGCTTTATCGTTCATTATTTTGAGAATGTCATTCCACTCCCTCCTATCTTTTGGGGTTTCTCTCGAGAAATCTGCCAACAGCCTAATGTGGATTCTTTTGTAGGTTACCATCCTTTTTTTCTTGGCTGTCTTTACAACTCTTTCTTTGATACTGACTTTTGAAATGTCACTATGGTGTGTCTCAAAGAAGATATTTTTGCACTGAGATCATTTAGGTTTTCTCTGCATCATGGACTTGTATATCCAGTTCCTTCCTCAAGTTTTGAAAGTTCTCAGCTTTTATTTCTTTAAATAATCTCTCTCTTCCCTTCTCCTTCTCTTTTACTTCTGGGATACCAATTATCCTAATGTTGTCCTTCTTAAAAGGTCAGATAGCTCTCATAAGATTCTCTCATTTTTTAAAATGTATCTTGGTCTTTTTTCTTGTGCTTATATCGTTTCCAGATTTCTGTCTTTAGGTTAACTAATTCTCTCTTCCATATGGTCTGCTCTATTTCCAATGGTTTCTAGTGCACTTTTTATCTCATTTACTGAGTTCTCCAGCTCCAGACTTTTTATTATTATTATTATTATTATTATTTTTAGCCTCCTTGGTAAAGTAATCCTTTTGTTCATTAATTTTATTGCTGAGCTCATTAAACTAACTGCCTTTCTGGTTTTTCTTGCAACTCATTGAATTTCTTCAGGACAGCTATTTTTAATTTTCTATTGACTAGATTGCAACATTCTATGATTTTAAGTGTGGTTTCTGGAGAACTGGCATTTTCTTTTTTTGTGGAGTACTGTACTATGGATCTTCATGTTGCCTGATGAATGGGTCCTCTGTAGGCACTTTAAAGTTAAATGACACATTAGGAATTAAAAGTCCTTTCTTCTATTTTCTGGTAGGTGGTACTATCACAGAATTTTTTTTTCTCTCTCTCTTACTTGAGTTGCTTCTGATTATATTTGTGAGTTGGCACTTTCTAGCCTCTACAATGTCCATAGTGTATCTCTGTGCCTTCCTTGTTGCTTTTTGTACCTTCAGGGTCATTGCTACCTTGCTTCTGCCAGTGCCCCTGTCATCACTGGGATGGTGACCTCTTCCTTTGTGTGCTGGATCCCCTGAGACCAGGGTTCCAGTGTGGGGGGGGAGGGGGACAGTGGTGGGGTAGCCAGAGACACACAGACACATCTGTCACATGAAGGTTTGTAAGGTTCATAGGCTCCAACATGATGGCTTGAGGGAAAGGATTCCAAGCCTCAATGCAGCTACTGCTCAGTTGCCTGTGACTGTGGGTGCTTCTGCAGTCAGGAGGGCAGAGTCATGTGTACTAATTCCCCTGCTGTTACTAGGTTCTCTGAAGCTGTTGACTCAGCTGCAGTGGTCAGAGGCCCTGGATTGCAGGCACCAATTCTGCTGTTCCCTTAGTTCTACCTTCTCTAAGTTTCCTCAGTTTTAGTCCACTAATCTTTAGATGTACATATATGTGGAATTCTCCAGCATCCTGTTGTGTTGGGAGAAGCACCCTTGTTGAGTTGTAGATATTTTACTGGTTGTAGACTGAAGGGAAGAGACAAAAGTAGCTTTTCACTCTGTCAAGTTTCTGACATCACCTCTCTTTTTAATTTTTCTTATTGTCTAATTTTTATAGTAAGCATGTATCAAGCTAAAATAGAATCAAGTAAACATTTAAAAAGTGAACCAACTCTATGCAATTGGAAAAAAGAGCAATCACTTTCCAGTTTTTGTTACTGTGATCTGGAAAGTTTGTCCCAGTTACATGTTATAATTATACTATTTTTTTCGTTATCTATTTTCTAATAAGAATTATATTTGCATTATTTTGTAACCATATTTACATATTAATTTGGGTTTAAACCTTTTTTTTAAATCACTTTTCAGTTGGTTAGTTTATTTTTTTCAAATATTTTTCTAGGGAGCACACATCCTGACTTTCCCCATCTATAGAAAACCTGATTTTTGCTTAGCTGCTTATATGATTCTTCCTTTATTCTCAAATATGAGAATGTCCACCAAAAATACGGTAGATATTGATTGTATTTCACTAATTATACCTCATCTAAAGTGAACCCTTTTGATATCCAGATGCAGTTCTTCTGTTCAATAGAAATGTTTTCAATTATATCCTTACAACATAACTCAGATGTCCCCAAGTTTTATCTTCCTGCAGTTATGAAAGTTCACATTCAAATCCTACCACCAAAAATAGGCCTATGCTTCCTCCCTCTGAATTGTGATCAGTCTGCAGGAGGTTCCCATAGCAGGGTTCTTAAGACTCTAAAGTATTAATGCTTACTAAGGCAGAGTTGCCAATTTATGTAAAGCCCCATTTTTCTTTTTCACAATGATAAGCTTGATGCTAGGGGCATTCACTGGTCACCAGAGCAACTCTGAGATCAAGTTACAGTCCTGTTTCTTAATTATGTATAAATTTAGGCACAGAATTGAGAGCTCTAAGTCTCAGTGTCTTCAATTGTAAAATTGGACTAATTATGATACCATAGCCATAGGGTCATCATCTAAAGGCATAATGAGTTAATACATACATTATACCTAACACTGTGCCTGGTGAATTACAGGCAACTCATAAACATTAGATGTGTATAAGAGACAGGGTACAAGGTATACTAAATACAAGACCACAGTTAAAAAAAATCCCAGATCTCAACAGTCATGGAATTTATTATAAATGAAGAAGACTATCTAATGTCCTGTGGTGGAAAGTGACATAAAAAAGTAAAGCAGAGTAAGGAGGTACAAAAAGTGAAGTGGATCCTTTTTACATAGAGTGGCCAGAGAAAATTATATCTGAAGAGAGACTTGAAGGAGGTATAGACTTAGGGCAGGAAAGGGGCATTTCAGGCAAATTGAACAGCCAATATAAAGGTCCTAAGCTGGAACCTTGCCTGATGTGTTCCGGGAATAGCAAAACAGCAAGTAAGTCTGGGCTAGAATAACTGAAGATTGAGTACTAGGAGATAAAGTTGGAGATTTGGAATGTTCTTTTAAACTAGAGCTTATAGATTTAATGACATATTTGATATAGAGTATAAAAGAAGTTATTATGGATAGTTCCAAATTTTGTGGTCCTAGTAAGGATGAATGTGGTGGTTTCACTTACCAAAATTGGGAACAGTGAGGTTTAGAGGCCAAAGAGTTATGCTTTAAACAAGTTAAAATTGAGACACTTATTATAATTCTAAGAAAATAAGTCAACTAGTCAGGTACATATAGCAATCTGGAGTTGAGGGAAAAGATTGCAGAAGTTATTGGTAAAATTGATAAGAGCTGTTTTGATAAAGTGGTGCAGTCAAAAGCCTGAGAAACTGTATTCATGAAAGAATGATAGGAGAAGGGGTCAAGCAATATTAGAAATAGTGGGAGGGGTCAAAGGAAAAATTTTGTTTAGTTCACATTTGATGAGTGTTAATGTGGATATTGTGTTATGTGGGTATTGCCTAATAGAGGAGGGCCATTGGTGATGACTGATAAATTAGTAACTCCTTTGCTTAATATATGATTATATTCTACACATTATGACAAAGTGTACACATATATATGCACTTTTTATACTTTATGAAGAGTTTCCCCACATCCAAGGTAAGAGAAACACAAGTAAGACAGTAGGTGTTGCCAGAGGCATCAGAGGGCAGACACACTGAAACCATACTCACAGAAAACTAGTCAATCTAATCACACTAGGACCACGGCCTTGTCTAACTCAATGAAACTAAGCCATGCCATGTGGGGCCAGCCAAGACTGGCGGGTCATGGTGGGGAGGTCTGACAGAATGTGGTCCACTGGAGAAGGGAATGGCAAACCACTTCAGTATTCTTGCCTTGAGAACCCCATGAACAGTATGAAAAATCATTCTATAAATGGTAGCAATGGACTTACGTATATCTATGAAGCATAATGAAAACATAGGCACACACTCTGAGAACTACAAATACATGAGGAAGTAGAGCACAGTAAAAGGGAAGACATTAGACTATTAAGAATCCAACTTTGGCTCCACCTTTCATAAGTTGTGTGATCATTTGTAAGCTATTTAACATTTCTGAGCTGCAGTTTCTTCATCTGTAACATATTGAAAATTATGGTACTTGCCTCAAAGAATATGCTCTGAAGATTAAAGGAATGAGCACATGGCAAGTTCTTAGGACATTATCTGGCAAATAGGAATTACTATGCACAGGGGAGGCACTAGCAAATACGGTGCCTTGGCACAAACTAGGAAAAAGTCTTCCTTCTTCAAGACACTTTCCTCCCATCTGTTAGAAAATCATTCTAATATGTTGACTTGGCTAGAATAAGACATTTTACTATGTTTTTTTTTTAATTATTTGAAATAAAGTGCAACATGGCATTTAATTTTCATTTCTTTAACTATTCATGAAATTATTTTTCTTTATACCCTGGCTGCTTATGAATAATTTGTTGTCACATCTGCTAATTATTTTTTCATGTTTTTTTTTGTCCATTTTTCTACTTGTGTCTATCTACTTTTGTCTATTTTTCTACTTGTCCATTTTTCTCTTGTGTTCCCTACTAATTTGTAGTGACTCTATTGGGGTATTAACTCTTTGTCATGTTCTTAACAAATATTTTCTCCAGATTCCTTCTAAGTTTATGTGTTAACCTCTGCATAATAATCAAAGCATCAATCATTCCAAGCAGAGGTAAAAACAAATACTTTGGCAGAGCTAAAACAAAGAGTTTTGCAAAGGGCGTGGGGTTGGGGAGTGGTAGGAAAGGAGAGAGGAAATTATTAAAGACATTGTAATGTGTTGAGCCTTGTATGCTTAAAATGTTTGGATTTTATTCTACAGAGAATAAGAGACCAAGAAGAATGTTAAACTGGGAAGTGACAAGCTCAGATCAAGTTCATATTGCCAGCTAGTGTGAAAAATGGATTTGTAGGGAGGCTAGAATATTCACAGTATAGGTAAAGCTGTCTCTCAGTGTAACATCTGTTCACAGTAGCAAAAACAACCAATAAGCAACAGAGCATCCCCTAGGATGCAGTTAATGAATGGAATAGGGCCAGAGGAGAACCCTGCATTCCATCAGGCACCATATTCAGCAGCACCTGTGTATTTCTAGCATCAACTGCAGTAACAAAGGCGACATGTGTACCAAGAGCAGTAACCACAGCAACAAGCAGTCAGGCAAATGTAACATGAGGTCATCTCTACATTAGTCAGTGCTTACACAGGAAGTGCCAAAGCAAATAGCAAATTCTTGTTAGGCTCTTAAAGACAGTTGCGATTTTGACGTCAAATGGTTTTGGTGAACTCTCCTAACACAACCTCTGATATAGCTTTGGCCTGCTAAGAATTCATCTATGTACTGATCTCAATAGTATTATCTTATAAATGGTCTGCATTGAGTCTCACTTTTCTCATTATTTTCTCATAATTTCCTTAGAAATGCATTTAAAAATTTTGTTAATGTTGATGAAAAAATGTTACCTGCCATATCAGCAAAAACGGGATGCTGTGGCCATTAAGCCATAGTCACTATCCCCACCCCGATGGTGAGCCCAGAAGGAACTCAGGAAGGAGACAAATAGGCTGAATTTTGTCTTGGCCACTGCAGCCACCCCTCAGGGGGCATACTGTGGGACTCAGGATGGGAAAGGACAGGATACTGGCTGCAGAAAGCTAAGATACACATCCAAGGAATGACATCAATGGGCCCAAGTGTGAATTTCATTAACTTGACATGTATGGCTTTCTTTAATTAACAGTAATCTTTTGTTGTACTGACTACCTGGCTTTTGTGGCAAAAACTCATATATATACTGTCTCCTCCCTTACCTCTTTGGAGTAGTCTCTCAGAGATACCTGAGAGATTGTCTCCTAGGCTTAAATCTTCAGTTTTTTTCAGTGCATAAAACATAATTCTCAACTCTTAGCTTGTGCATGTTTTTTCAGTTAATATTAATAATATTCACTTTCATAGTTTATTATACTGTTGATAAAGAATGTAGTCTATACTATTTCTATTTATAAATGTTTTTCTTGTGCCTTCATAAATGATCAACTTTGTCAAGATTGCATGGTTGTTTGAGAACAAAGGATGTTTTCTACTTGTCAGAGATGTCTTCTGTGACTAATATCAATATAGTGAATCCAGTGATTCTTTTATTTTAAAATAGTTAAATGTTCAATTTTTTGCTTTTAATTTTCATGAGTCACTTTGTTTGTAGTATGCCCTTGTAGACAGTATACTGTACTTGGAATTTATATCCATTTAGTTGGATAAACTATTATTTTAATTACTGAGTGCATCTGCTGCTAAGTCACTTCAGTTGTGTCCAACTGCGACCCCATGGACTGCAGCCTTCAGGCTCCTCCATCTGGAGGAGGGATTTTCCAAGCAAGAGCCCTGGAGTGAGGTGCCATTGCCTTCTCCAAAATATATTATAAAATGTTTCCTGTTTTTCAGAGCTTTTCTTGATCACCCTTTTGTCTTCAATCTTTTGCTTTTATGTAATATTTTCACTTATAGTCCTCTCCACTTCCAAGTTAATTTAGAAGGTAGACAGTAAACTTTTAGTTCACCTGGGTCTTATTTTAGCTTTGAAAATGCATACTTAATCCTCAATTTCTCTAATTATAAATAATAAACCATTTCTAATGATGCAACCTAGTAAGTTGAGGAAATGAGCACATTCAAATTTCAGTCCCCACACCGCCCAAGATCTGACACTTTCCAGTTTTTGTTACTGTGATCTGGAAAGTTTGTCCCAGTTACATGTTATAATTATACTATTTTTTTCGTTATCTATTTTCTAATAAGAATTATATTTGCATTATTTTGTAACCATATTTACATATTAATTTGGGTTTAAACCTTTTTTTTAAATCACTTTTCAGTTGGTTAGTTTATTTTTTTCAAATATTTTTCTAGGGAGCACACATCCTGACTTTCCCCATCTATAGAAAACCTGATTTTTGCTTAGCTGCTTATATGATTCTTCCTTTATTCTCAAATATGAGAATGTCCACCAAAAATACGGTAGATATTGATTGTATTTCACTAATTATACCTCATCTAAAGTGAACCCTTTTGATATCCAGATGCAGTTCTTCTGTTCAATAGAAATGTTTTCAATTATATCCTTACAACATAACTCAGATGTCCCCAAGTTTTATCTTCCTGCAGTTATGAAAGTTCACATTCAAATCCTACCACCAAAAATAGGCCTATGCTTCCTCCCTCTGAATTGTGATCAGTCTGCAGGAGGTTCCCATAGCAGGGTTCTTAAGACTCTAAAGTATTAATGCTTACTAAGGCAGAGTTGCCAATTTATGTAAAGCCCCATTTTTCTTTTTCACAATGATAAGCTTGATGCTAGGGGCATTCACTGGTCACCAGAGCAACTCTGAGATCAAGTTACAGTCCTGTTTCTTAATTATGTATAAATTTAGGCACAGAATTGAGAGCTCTAAGTCTCAGTGTCTTCAATTGTAAAATTGGACTAATTATGATACCATAGCCATAGGGTCATCATCTAAAGGCATAATGAGTTAATACATACATTATACCTAACACTGTGCCTGGTGAATTACAGGCAACTCATAAACATTGGTTTTACTTAAAATTATTACATGGTGCTCTAACTTGAACAACTTTCCTTTGTTCAGTCTTGTATAACCAGGCCAGGCTCTAGCTTCTCTATTGTAAATTCATTCTTAGAAATCCAACTGTACTTCCCACAATGTTGCTTTTGGTCAGCTCACCACTCAGGGTCTGAGACCCTTAGAAATGCCTGTATGTATCTAACTCATCTTGTTCATGTGTTCATTTGTGTTTAAAGACTACAAGTGTGTAACTCTAGACTGGACCTCTTTGCAGAACTCCAGATGTCGAGATCTAGCTGCATACTTGATATTTCCATTTGATATCTACAAATAGGTATCTCAGATTTAACATGACAAATCCAAAACCATTAGTTTCCACCTACACACAAATTCGCTCCTACCCCCTACTTCATCATGTTCCCCATATCAGTAAACAACACCAGCTAATGTTTTTTAATTTCATTTATGGTGCCTCTTTTTTTTCCACATAATTTTGTAACTATAAACTATATTTTTACTTGCTGGCTTTCTGTGTAGTTTTCCAGCTCTTTTATTTCATTAACTCTTCATCTCTATCTTGTCCATTGAGGTTTCTAATTTCACTGGCAATATATTTTTCCTTTCAGTTCAGTTCAGTCGCTCAGTCATGTCCGACTCTTTGCGACGCCTTGAATCTCAGCACGCCAGGCCTCCCTGTCCATCACCATCTCTCGGAATTCACTCAGACTCACACCCATCGAGTCAGTGATGCCATCCAGCCATCTCATCCTCTGTCGTCCCCTTCTCCTCCTGCCCCCAATCCC
>SJYT01044562.1:2897-13065 GCA_006410635.1 Cephalophus harveyi | reverse complement strand
CAAAAGCATCAATTCTTCGGCACTCAGCCTTCTTCACAGTCCAACTCTCACATCCATACATGACCACAGGAAAAACCATAGCCCTGACTAGACGGATCTTAGTCGGCAAAGTAATGTCTCTGCTTTTGAAAATGCTATCTAGGTTGGTCATAACTTTTCTTCCAAGGAGTAAGCGTCTTCTAATTTCATGGCTGCAGTCACCATCAGTAGTGATTTTGGAGCCCCCAAAAAATAAAGTCTGACACTGTTTCCACTGTTTCCCCATCTATTTCCCATGAAGGGATGGGACCAGATGCCATGATCTTCGTTTTCTCAGATGTACAATTTGACTCTATAGTTACTCATTCATAAAGGATTATTTAGTCAAGCATAGTCTGCTTTCATCCTGGGATTTAAAATTCCTATAAAAGTGGCTTTACACTTGATTATGTGAGGTACCAGGTGTCAATATTCCTAACCAATTTTGTTAATAATGTCTTAAATTGTAGAACTAACACTATAGCAATGAGCTCAAGTTTGTTGCCACATGTAAAGGGAACAGTTTTGGAAGGGAGCACAAAGACTGATGTACCTGGAAAGAAAATGGGGAAGGGGAATCTTCTCAATGGCTGTGGGGAAAGATGACTTGCCACAAAGCAAGCCCATTATTTTAAGCACCATGGAATCTAAGAATACAAAGCTGAAAGTATACTAGAGATTAATTACTTTTACACAAAATAACCTTCAGTTAGATGAAGAAACATTTTTCAAGTTAACATGAATGAAATTTGAAAAATACGAGAGGGATATAAAATATTCTTTAGGATCCCAGGTCTTACTAGCCAAGTTTCATGCTATTTCCATCCATAATTCTTACAGAAGAATGCTGTTCCTAATTAAGGAGTTTCTACCTCCTTTCCAAGCATTCACTTTAAAGGATGCATCTACCACTCTGCTAACACATATTGCCTGGTATACATGCACAGCAAGTTGACCTTTATGTCTATGAAAATCTTAAAGAAATCAAGTAAAAGAATCATTTTAAAAAGACATAAGAAAAAAAGAGTACATATACTTTCTGTAATAGTCTAGAAAATGGTTCCCAAAGATATGGTTCCTTATGCTTGGATCTATAAATGTTATCTTACTTTCACATGTGCATGCATGCTAAGTCACTACAGTTGTATCTGACTCTTTGAAACCCTATGGACTGTAGCCCACCAAGCTCCTTTGTCCATGGGATTCTCCAGGCAAGAATACTCGAGTGGATTGCCATGCCCTCCTTCAGGGGATCTTCCTGACCGGTGATCAAACCTGCATCTCTTATGTCTCCTGCATTGGCAGGCAAATTCTTTACCACTAGCACCACCTGGGAAGTTCATCTTAGTTGCAAAAGGGTCTTTTCAGATGTGTTTAAGTTAAATATCTTATCCTGCTATTATCTAGGCAAATTCTAAATACAATTACTCTGTTCTTATGAGAGAGGCAGAGAGAGATTTGCCTCCGAGAGAAGAGAAGGCAATGTGACCATAGAGGCAGAGAATGGGTCATGGTTACAAGCCAAGGAGTGCTGGCAGCCACCAGAAGCTAGAAGATAAAAGAAACATTTTCCTCTGAAGCTTCTGGAGAAAACATATCCTTGCTGACATCTTAATTTCTGACCACTGAAAATGAGATCATACTTATGACCTCTAAAACTGTGACAAAATACATTTATTCTTTTAAGTCACTAATTTTGTGGTAGTTTCTCAAACAGTTCTGCTGCTGCTGCTGCTAAGGTATGTCAGTCGTGTCTGACTCTGGGTGACCCCATAGACGGCAGCCCACCAGGCTCTGCCATCCCTGGGATTCTCCAGGCAAGAACACTGGAGTGCGTTGCCATTGCCTTCTCCAATGCATGAAAGTGAAAAATGAAAGTTAAGTCGCTCAGTGGTGTCCGACTCTTTGCGACCCCATGGACTGCAGCCTACCAGGCTCTTCTGTCCATGGGATTTTCCAGGCAGGAGTATTAGAGTGGGCTGCCATTGCATTCTCTGTCAAACAGTCCTAGGAAACTAGAATACTCGCACATAACCTATTAACAGAGCAGGAAGCAATAAAACCAGTGAAAGTGTTTAAAGTGTTAGTCACTCAGTCATGTCCAACCCTTTGCGACCCTATGGACTGTAGCCAGGCAGGCTCCTCTGTCAATGGCATTCTCCAGGCAAGAATACTGGGGTGGGTAGCCATTCCCTTCTCCAGGGGATCTTCCTGCCCCAGGGATCAAACATTCATCTCCTGCCTCTCCTGCACTGCTGCTGCTGCTGCTAAGTCACTTCAGTTTTGTCCGACTCTGTGTGACCCCATAGGCCTGCAGCCCACCAGGCTCCCCTGTCCCTGGGATTCTCCAGGCAAGAACACTGGAATGGGTTGCCATTTCCTTCTCCCTCCTGCACTGCAGGCAGATTCTTTATAGCAGAGTCTCCAGGGAAGCCCCCCAATGTTGTAAGGATACAATAAGAAGAAGGCCATCTGTAAAGTAAGATGTGGGCCCTTACTAGACACTGGATCTTCCTACACACTGATCTTGGACTTTTCAGCATCTAGAATTGTGAGAAATAAATGTTTGCTGCTTAAGTCACAAGCCAGACAGTCTATGGTAATTTGTTATAGCAGCCTGAACTAAGACAACAACCAATGACCATATGCGAGAGTACCAGTGAAGAAACAGGCAGCAGGAAATGAGGTTGCTGAACATCAAATTTTGGAAAAAATATAGAAATAGTTCTTGGAAAATTCAGATTCATTGAATCTTCTGGTCAGAATAATTCTGCTGCAATATGTATTAGTTTGCACTTTGGAAAAGGAACCTAAAATCTAACTGATACAGAATGATAGCATGTTGACTCATGAAAGCACTATTGGAGATTGTTCAGTTTACCATGCCATTTTAGAAATTGGGAAACAAAGGTGCATAAGGGTAAACCAATTTGTCTAATGTAATCTAGTTAGCTAGTTTCAGATCTGAAGATAGTAATTTCGATCTCCTGACTCTTTAGTTCAGTACTTTGGTGACATATCAAAATGTGGAAAGATGAGGAATATGAGAAATGGTCTCAGAAATATTCTAATAGATATTATTATGGCTCTCTTGTTATGGTCATCTTAATTTGAATTCCGTTTCCTTATTTTGTACAGTTCTGTGGGCTGCCATCCCGCATGGGGGTAGAAGGAGAAGAATAAGGGTTCAAAAGAGAGTCAATCCTCTAACCCCTTATTCACAGTTTGCTGATTCAGCTATTTACTCAATTCAAATTTTTTTCAGCTAGCTTATTTTATATATCACTGATAGTAGTATTTATTTGAGGAAAACAAGGCATTATTGAAAATATGATCTTGCTTTCCCTAGAAGATACACCAGAGAAAAAATATCCAGATTTTACAAAGCAATGCCACAATTTTATAGCAATTAACACCACAAACAAAAAGAAACAAGTAGAAATTTTGCCATGAAAAGATCAGTCCTTTGGAGTACTCATGCAATAAACTGATTATATAATCCCAAGATGAAAAGTGAATGAAATGAATCTAGAAAAGGGTTGTACAACAAAAATAATAGTTTTACTCAATAATAGAACGCACTTATTTGTCAAGAAAACCTATGCTGTCTCTGACTCCCAACATCTGTGTGACTAAATTCTGAATGTCATTATCTATATTAACCATCCAGGTGTGGCAGCAATCCTCAGATTAAATTCTCTATGTCTCCCTACAGTGACTACTTCCTAAAGAAACCCATTGTCCTTCGTTTTCCTCTTTACCTTGCTCAGGACTGTAGTAAGACACAACTGGAGGAAGGACTGATCATGAAGTAAGGAAAGTGATGACTACAGACGCCACTGTCTAGTCTAAAATCAGAAGCAGCTCCATCCGAGCCCCAACTCTTCACTACTCTCCTATCCCTCACCTCCTGACAAACAGGTACACTCAAGTACAATCATGCTGCTCATCTCAGAATCCAAATTCCTTTTCTAAAAATGTCCCCAAATAATTAGATTCAGTTTCAACAATAATAGTGTGTGTTCAGTCACTTCAGTCATGTTTAACTCTTTGCAACTCCATGAACTATAGCACACCAGGCTCCTCTGTTCAGGGAATTCTCCAGGCAAGAATTCTTGAGTGGGTTGCCATTTCCTTCTCCAGAGGATCTTCCTGACCCAGGAATTGAACCCAGGTCTCGTGCATTGCAGGCAGATTCTTTACTCACTGAGCTATGAGGGAAACCAACAGAATATTGTTGATCAACTATCGTTCAAAAAATATATATATATATATATACAACTTGATTTAATCCTTACCATGATACACTAAGTTAGATTTTATCATCCTTATTTGATATTTTTAAGTCATGTGTTTTACTTTTTTGTGTATCGTCACAAATTACCAAAAATGTTGTGGCTCAAAACAACATAACTTTATTTTCTCACAATTCTGGAGGCCAGAAATTTGATATCATTTTCAGTGGTCAGAAATGAAGATGTCATCAGGACCAGGCTCTCTCCAGTGGCTCCAGAAGAAAATTTTTCTTTTCTCCTTCAGCCTCTGGTAGCTGCCAGCACTCCTTGGCTGTGGCCACATAACTCCAGTCTCTACTTCCATGGTCACTTCACCTTCTCCTCTTCTGTAATCAAATATCCTTCTGCTTCTTTATAAGAATGCATGTGGTCATAATTAGGGTCTACCTGGATAATCCAGAATAATAATTTCACCTCAAGACCTTTTACTTAATCACATCTGCAAAAGAAAGGAAGAAGGTAGTAAAGTTCCTGGGGTCAACAGCACACAAAAAAAGACATATATATTGATACTTGGAAGTATGAGTCAAGAAATAGAAGGTGCCATCCTTCTTAAGCCTCTTAGAATCCTTCTCATACTTGCTCCTAGCTTCCACCCTGCTGCAGCCTGTACGTAAGACCTGGAGACATGTCCAACTGTTTATACCTAGAGGTATACTCCCCACAATAACTGTATTGCAAGAAGATTTTACTTAGTGTTATAGATTTGTGTTCCCCCAAATTATAAGTTGAAGTCCCTAATTTCCTAGAATCTGACCTTATTTTGAAAGAGTTGAATATGTAATTAGTTAAGATGAGTAGGATAGCCCTGATCCAATAGACTGTTGTCCTTATAAAAAGAAAGTCAGGTGAAGAGAAAGAGACAATTCCATAAACGGCACGTAAACTTGAAGTAAAGATACTGCAATTTTCAGAGAAAAGAACAGCAGCTCTTAAGTGTTTGCATTTTCTATTGGGGGGGGCAGGGAACTGTCATTCATTTTGCACAATTCTTGACCTGATGTCAGCACCCGAGTGGCTCTGAATTTAAGTCTGGGACGACATCTTTTATTTTTACATGAATCTCTAAACAATTCTGTGAGCAAAGTTTGTAGCTGCTGGATTATTGTCTGTCTTTATAGCAAGTTCCGATAAACCACAAGTATGACAAACGATATCCGATTTTATGCTTGGAGTATTTGGTACCTACCAGTTTCTGATGTTTCAGGCCAGGAGTGGGGTAAATAAGTGTGACCACTTAAAGCTGCTTGTAGCATGGGAGACTTCTCCATTCTGTCTTAGTAAAAACAAACAAAAAATGCATTTGACATAATAGCAAACTGTTTCTTAATTATGAAACTGTTTGCTATTTAGTAAACTAGCAAATGATGCACATATTTTGTTTTCCATGTACTGGGCAATGTAAGTAAAATTAAGCCTATCCCCTTTTTCCCCACCTTGAATGAGGTCTTCCATGTTTGAGGAAAAGTCTTGCACTATTGGATATATTTTGGGGACACAGATTTCTCAGTTTCCATTTTGGCAGGCTTAAGGATTTTTTTTCCTGTGTGAAATACATTTACGCTTTCTAATGTATAGTACTTGAAGTTCTTACAAGAAAATTACTTTTGAGTTTTGAAGCTTTTATTCAAACTGCTTTTAAATAAGTGGTTTCTTGTCAGTGTTTATATATATATATAGCATATTGTTCCTCTTTCATTTCTTTCTCTTCCTTCATTTGACATATATATTTGTAAAATTTTCAATCCAAAATATTGCCCTACTGCCCATGAAAACTGTTCTGGCACCAAAAGTAATGATAAATGTTAATTGTAATAGAAAAGTAAAGCAAAGAACCATTCAGCTTCAGTCTTTACATACCATGAATAAAACATTAAAACATCACATGGAGAAGTTTACATGGTGATTGTTCACCTGAAGTACTGTGGACATTTAACATTTTGTCCCTTTTTCAGTGAACCAGAGTAAAAATAGTCATCTACCATAACTGTTATTCGCTGGGTTTTTTTATTGTTGTTGTTTGTTTGTTTTTATTTTTTGGATGGTAATATTCTATTCTATCCTTATGATACTATTGCAACCAAATTGGCTTTACCATCTTGGCTTTAGTAGGTATAGAAGACAATGGATTGCCATCTTTATTGCTGTAATGTGTTAAGCATTATATGCTAGTAGTATCCAGTTTAATTGTTTCAGGTGGAAATTATTCTTTGAATTTCCATTTTGAATGTGTTTGGACTAAACAAACAATAAACTACTGATGTCTGCAGCAAAAAAAAAAAAAAAGAGAGAGAGAGAAAGAGACAGAAACAGAGGGAAGATGATGTGAATACATACGAAAGACATCATCTGTAAGGCAATGAATGCTAAAGATTGCAAGCAAACTCCCAGAAACTAGGAGAGAGGCATGGAACATATTTTCCTTCACAGCCCTCAGAAACACTGCAATCTCAGATTTCTAGCCCATAGAACAGTGAAACAATAAATTTTTGTTGTTTAACCCACTCAATTCATGATACTTTGTTATGGTAGCCCTAGGAAACTAACACAGTTAGTTAACTTTTATAGAAAATAGACCCTCAAACATATAAACACAATAGAAATTTATTTCTCATTCATGTGACATTCCAAGGTGAGTATTTCTGGTTTGAGGCTGTGTCTTTTCCACGTGATATGTCAAGGACCCAGAGACCTTCCATCCTTTAATTTTCTCATTATGTCTCATTATCGTCTGTATATAGCTACCCAAAAGGGAAAGAGCATGGAGGGGAAAACCCATTTCTTAAAAATGTTGGCCCCAAAATGTCATACATCATTTCTGTACACATTTCAACGGTGAGAGCTCAGTCACATGGTAACATTTAACTGCAAGGAAGGCTGGAAAAGTAGTTTATCTGTATGTATAGGATGAGGAAGAGACTGATTTTTGGTGAAAAGTTAGTCTTTTGCTACGTTTCATCAGGAAATTTGGAGATTACAGTTCAAAGAAGGTTCTGGGGTTGGCCTCGGAAACTCATTCACATAGTTAACTTCCCTTTTATGTGACTGATATACATAATTCGAGGAAACAAGCCTCAAAAGACCTCCCTAAAGAAAATTTTCTTTAAGAATTTTGGTTTACTACTTGATTCATTCTTTTTTTATTATTTTTTAAATTTTTATTTTTACTTTATTTTGCTTTATAATACTGTATTGGTTTTGCCATACATTGACATGAATCAGCCACGGGTGTACATGAGTTCCCAATCCTGAACCCCCCTCCCACCTCCCACTCCATATCATCTCTCTGGATCATCCCCATACACCAGCCCCAAGCATCCCGTATCCTGTATCAAACATAGGCGATTCATTTCTTACATGATAGTATACATGTTTCAATGCCATTCTCCCAAATCATCCCACCTTCTCCCTCTCCCACAGAGTCCAAAAGTCTGTTCTAAACATCTGTGTCTCTTTTGCTGTCTCGCATACAGGGCTATCATTGCCATCTTTCTAAATTCCTTATATATGTGTTAGTATACTGTATTGGTGTTTTTCTTTCTGGCTTACTTCACTCTGTATAATTGGCTCCAGTTTCATCCACCTCATTAGAACTGATTCAAATGTATTCTTTTTATTTTTTGAGCATCTACTATGGTCAGGCAATACAGAAGCAGCCGAGAACAAGGTAAAGTTCTTGACTCCATAGTCTTTACTTTCTAATGGTAGGAGAAATTTAATACACCAACAGATATAGAATATGTCAGGTGCAGATAAGTACTGTATGGAAGAATTTAAAAAGCAAGCTAGGAATATGGGAAATGACAAAAGTAGAATGCTGTTTTATATATGTTGGTCATAGAAGCTGTCTCTGGCAAAGTGATAGATGTCTGAACAAAAACAGAGTTAGCTATATGGATGCCTTGGAGAATATTCCAGGCTAAAAAGAAAACTATTTCCAAAACCATGATATGTGAGTGTGTTTAGGATATTTTATGGCTAGAAAGAAAAAAGGAATAGCATGAACAAGAGGACGAGACATAAGAGGTGAGGTCAGAGAAATACATAGAGACAGACCAAGGAGGGCTATAGAGGTCATGTTAAGAGTTTTGCAAATTAGTCTATGTGTGAAATGGAAACTGTTTATGAGCTTTGAGCTGAAAAGTGGCAAGCTCTGACATTTTAAAAGGATATTTCAAGGTACTGTGTGGAGAAGAAATAGAGGCACTAGGATGCAAGCAGAAAAACCAGTTAGAAGGTTATGGCAATAATCCAGGGGAGATATGATAATGGATTAAGCCAGGATGGTAGTAGGGGACCTGGTAAGAAGTGATTGCATTTTGGATATGTTGTCAAAAGTATAGTGTAATACATGCAAAAATATTTTACCTGGATCCCCTCTGCAACCCAATGCATTCATTTCCCAGCTACTGAGAATACTGATGACTGAAGGCTGATATTAGTATTACCTAGAGACTCATGAAATTGGGCTTCCCAGTTGGTGCTAGTGGTAAAGAGCCCACTTGCCAATGCAGGAGACTTAAGATATGTGGGTTCAATTCCTGGGTCAGGAAGATTCATTGTGGGGGGATGCATGGCAACCCACTCCAGTATTCTTGCCTGGGGAATTCCACAGACAGAGGAGGCTGATGGGCTATAGTCCATAGGGTCACAAAGAGTGAGACATGACTGAAGCAACTTAGCATGCTTGCACGCAGAGACTTACGAAACTGCTTTTCTAAGGGTCACACCCCCTGCTAGGTGGTGGTCTGCAGACAGTGCCTGGGCAATGTAGGGATACAAAGCCCTTGACCCCCTTTATATCTACTACATTTAACCTATTCAGTCTCCAACTGATGAATATCCACATTGCTTCAAACTCTTGTCTTATATATAAGTACCACAGTGGACTGCCTTGTATGTGCCCTTTGAAGAGCCTGTATAGGGAATATTTTGGGATTATATCCTATAGTTGAATTTCTATATTAGAATAGATTTCCTTTAAATTATGTCAGACTTCTGTACAAAATGACTACAATAAACTATCTGGACATCAGTAATGCCTGGAGGTTCCTATATTTACTTATTTCTGTCAATAAAAAATGGCAACCCACTCCAATATTCTTGCCTGGAAAATTCCATGGACAGAGGAGCCTGATGGCCCCTAGTCCATGGAGTCAAAAAGAGCTGGACACAACTGATGAACTGAGCACAACAGAAAGTGATAGATGATTGTCCTTTCATGTTCTTTCACTACTACAGGGTTTTTCAAGAAATTCAAAATGGATTTTAATTAGGATTGAAATTTATAGATTGAGGATTGATTAGTCAACACTGTCCCATGCCACAAAGTCTGTAAAAATAGTTGAAAACTAAGACAATAGCATTGGCTTTGGTAATTATAAGATAATTATAATAAGCAATGGAAATAAAATATTGACAAATAAATCCAGGTTTCAAAATTGAATGGTAAAAACTTTCCGAGGTACTAACATTTTCAAAAGTTATAGAATAAAGGTACAGAAGCCTCAGCTAAGTGACAAAGTCACAGAATTTGTAATGAAGAGAATTACACTGTCTAGTAAAAATAAAGGAGAGCACAAATCTTTGAAGAATCTAAATTTATCAATGGTTTGTTAATAATAAAAGGGGAAAATGGACACTTGATTTCATCTTATGAAAGGAAAAAAATGAAGAGGGTATCTGAGAAAACGGGACATGCTAACTGGTAGTAACATTTTGCATTTGTATGTGTCAATTTAAGTCAAAGCCAAACAACTGCAGACCATTTGAAATGAAAGAAAATGTGCCTTTGCTTTTTTGGATAAATAGTATGGGATTTGATCATATCGCGAGTCCACCCCTCCTATCAGTCT
>SJYT01044555.1:13547-81509 GCA_006410635.1 Cephalophus harveyi | reverse complement strand
GTACTCCTTTTCCTATTTGGAACCAGTCTGTTGTTCCATGTCCAGTTCTAACTGTTGCTTCCTGACCTGCATACAGATTTCTCAAGAGGCAGGTTAGGTGGTCTGGTATTCCCATCTTTTTCAGAATTTTCCACAGTTATAATCTGCTTATTTCCCAAACATGCTCACATGTCCTATGTCTTCCATTTTTATTCTTTTGCCTTATGGCTTCTTATCTCTGCGCTTTTGTTTATTCAGTGCACTCCACCTTGAATGTCCTCTCTCCTATATTTTCTGTCAAAATCCTACCCAACCTGAAAAGCAGCTGACATGCCACTTCACCCACAAAGCCTTTTTTGGCCCCCACAGCAAAAAGTAAACTCCCTGAACCTCTCCATCACTACTCACCAACACTTCAGCACATTTCTGTAACTCCTCTCCCCTTGCTGCTGTTGCTCAGTCACCAAATAGTGTCCGACTCTTGCGAACCCACGGACTGCAGCATACCAAGCCTCCCTGTCCTTCACTATCTCCTGGAGTTTGCCCAAATTCAGCTCCATTGAGTCGGTGATGCTATCTAACCATCTCATCCTCTGCCACCTTCTTCTCTTTTTGCCCTCAATCTTTATCAGCATCAGAATCTTTTCCAATGAGTCCACTGTTCGCATCAGGTGGTCCAAGTATTGGAGCTTCAGCTTCAGCATCAGTCCTTCCAATGAATGTTCAAGGTTGATCTCCTTTAGGACTGACTGGGTTTTATCTCCTTGCAGTCCAAGGGGCTCTCAAGGGTCTTCTCCAGCACCACAATCCAAAAACATTAATTCTTTGGTCCTCAACCTTCTTTATGGTTCAGCTTTCATGTCCTGTCCATACATGACTACTGGAAAAACCATAGCTTTAACTATGAAGACCTTTGTTGGCAAACTTCTGCCCCTGACTAAATTGGACGTGCCTGGAGGGCAAAGGTGCATGGCACAGATACTTCTAAGAATTGATGTCCAGATCCTCAAACTCTTTCATGCTCTTTGCTGACACATCTTCTGGAGAAGAACTCTTTGGTCCAGGTCCATCATTTTCTTTATCACCCACCCTCTCTAACTTTACAAAAGGCTCTAAGCCCTGGTTTTAACCCACAATCTTACCCTGGGGGTAAATACCTTCAGGATACCAACAAAAGGTAAAGAACTCTGAAGACTGGATAAGGCATTTTGCAAGTGGAGCAACTGCCAGTTTTTTGCTTTCAAAATAGAGTTGAAGCAGGTTCTGATTTTGTTGCCATTAAGAACAACTTTAAAAGAAATTTCTGGTTGTACCCCACAGCATGTGGGACCTTAATTCCCTGACCAGGGGTCGAACCTGTGCCCTTTGCATTGGAAGACAAAGTCTTAACCACTGGACTGCCGGTGAAGTCCCCCCAAAATAACTTTTGATCATTTTAAAAATAATCACTATGTAATTTTTTGGCTTGAAACTCTAAGAATTGAAAAAGTTATGTGACGTTATTATAACAAAACTCCCTTCATTTTCATCTACTTATTTATTTGAACATGGTTTCTCGAACTTCTATTTATAAAAGTTAAAAATAGATATAAAATTGATGCTGAACCCAGCTTCATTCCAGAGTAACATTTATCCATAAATTCACAATTGAAAAAAAATCTACTTCAGTAAGAGACATATTTCCAATATTGGTTGGTTCACTCTTTGTTTAATAATTATTTTCCAAAAGACATATGTTATGTTGCCTTGATCAGTTGTGTTTTAGTACAATGATAAGTGATATTTCAACCCAGAAGAAATTTTAAAACATAGAAACTTAGAGTCAAAGGAAAATTTAAATTATTTAAATTTCAAAATTTCTTAAATTGCAATCATATATACAAATTTCTATCGGAGTATGAATAAAGTAGTCAATAACAGACTTTCCTGCATGAAATACATTACCTTAGGATAACATTCTGTGAAAGGAAGCAAAATGCAACTATAAGTTCAAGAAGAAAAAAAAAATAATGATGTAGCATTTCTGCCTGTTAAAGTGAGCTTGTTCTGATATTTTCTTGAAATGAAAGATAGTATCAAACCCTGATGATATTTACATTCAGTTGATGATGGAACAGTTTTATTTAGCAAGTGTATCCTTTTTTTTTTTTTTTTTTTTGTTTGGGCTACACTGGGTCTTTGTTGCTTTTGCGTTTTTGTTGCTTTTTGCTTTGTTGGGGCTAAGTTTGGGCTACACTGGGTCTCTGTTGCTTTTGCGTTTTTGTTGCTTTTTGCTTTGTTGGGGCTAAGTTTGGGCTGCACTGGGTCTCTGTTGCTTTTGCGTTTTTTTTTTTTTTTTTTTTAGTTTGGGCTACACTGGGTCTTTGTTGCTTTTGCGTTTTTGTTGCTTTTTGCTTTGTTGGGGCTAAGTTTGGGCTACACTGGGTCTCTGTTGCTTTTGCGTTTTTGTTGCTTTTTGCTTTGTTGGGGCTAAGTTTGGGCTGCACTGGGTCTCTGTTGCTTTTGCGATTTTGTTGCTTTTTGCCTCGCTGTTTTTTCTCTAGTTGCAGCCAGCAGGGGCTACTCCTTGTGCTACCTGGGCTTCTCTTGGCAGCACTTTCTCTTGCTGTGGAGCACAGGTTTCTGGCTCTCGAGCTCCAGCAGTTGTAGCACACAGGCTTAGTCGCTCCATGGCTTGCGGAATCTTCCTGGACCAGGGATCAAACCCACGTCCCCTGCCTGCACTGGCACATGGATTCTTAGCCACTGTGCCACCAGGGAAGTCCAAGCAAGTATACCTTTCGCAGTGGCTTATATTTAAGATGCTTCAGTGAACAATATTAAAATGTGCCACCTAGCCTGCATGTGGACCAGCAGATCCATTCTCCGACCTACCTCTCCCATCTTCTCTCCCCTGGTTTGCTGACTTGGTTGGAGGACATCAAGGGCTCTGTGCCTCTAGCCTCAACTTGGATATGGTCATTGGGAAGCCCTGGCAGGAGATAGGATAGAGGGAGGAGCAAGATTAGGATCTTTATTCCCTTTGTTCTCTGGACATATAGTGATTCTGGCCCTATTCCTGGANCCATCTTCTCTCCCCTGGTTTGCTGACTTGGTTGGAGGACATCAAGGGCTCTGTGCCTCTAGCCTCAACTTGGATATGGTCATTGGGAAGCCCTGGCAGGAGATAGGATAGAGGGAGGAGCAAGATTAGGATCTTTATTCCCTTTGTTCTCTGGACATATAGTGATTCTGGCCCTATTCCTGGATGGAAAGTTACTGCTCCTCTTAAGGCAGAGAAATTGCCCTTTAGACCTTAGGTGGTAACACCCGAGCTGCTGCTCTTCCCAGCTTCCTGCATAATCCCTGGTGACTTCCCTACATCTTGACCGCACCTTCTAAATTAGCTCCTTTGTACATATGACCTGCTTGAATTATCTTAATTTGACTGTGTTATTTGTTTCCTGTTGGAATCCTCACAGCAGCAGCAGTTTTAAAAAAATTCTTTAAGTTGGCACGAGAGCAAAAAGTCTGAAGACCACTGATTCAGACTGCTTCAGGAAGGGGGACGGCTTCCAGGGCCCAAGAGTGGGCTCTTGTCTAACACTTGGAAATGACTTGTTCAAGGAAATACACACGTTGACAAAGCCAGAGGCTTGTCCTGGGAAGGGTGCCCAGGTGGAGAGCAGCAGGGTAGTGAAGTGAAAGTTGCTCAGTTGTGTCCGATTCTTTGCGACCCCATGGACTATAGCCTGCCAGGCTCTTCTGTCCAAGGAATTCTCCAGGCAATTATACTGGAGTGGGTAGCCATTCCCTTCTCTGGGGATGGTCTCCAGCATTGCAGGTAGATTCTTTACCACCTGAGCCACCAGAGAAGCCCAAGAATACTAGAGTGGATAGCTTATCCCTTCTCCAGGGGGTCTTCCTGACCCAGGAATCAAACTGGGGTCTCCTGCATCACATGCGGATTCTTTATCAGCTGAGCTACTAGGGAAGGGTGCCCAGGTGGAGAGTAGCAGGGTAAAGGAACCCGAAAGAACCGCTCTGCCACGTGGCTCTCAGCCTCTGGTTTTATGGTGATGGGATTAGCTCTTGGGTTAAACCTATATGCAGATCAGGAAGCAACAGTTAGAACTGGACATGGAACAACAGACTGGTTCCAAATAGGAAAAGGAGTACGTCAAGGCTGTATATTGTCACCCTGCTTATTTAACTTCTATGCAGAGTACATCATGAGAAACGCTGGGCTGGAAGAATCACAAGCTGGAATCAAGATTGCCGGGAGAAATCTCAATAACCTCAGATATGCAGATGACACCACCCTCATGGCAGAAAGTGAAGAGGAGCTAAAAAGCCTCTTGATGAAAGTGAAAGAGGAGAGCGAAAAAGTTGGCTTAAAGCTCAACATTCAGAAAACTAAGATCTTGGCATCTAGTCCCATCACTTCATGGTAAATAGATGGGGAAACTGTGGAAACACTGTCAGACTTTATTTTGGGGGGCTCCAAAATCACTGCAGATGGTGACTGCAGCCATGAAATTAAAAGACGCTTACTCCTTGGAAGGAAAGTTATGACCAACCTAGACAGTGTATTGAAAAGAAGAGATATTACTTTGTCAACAAAGGTCCGTCTAGTCAAGGCTATGGTTTTTCCAGTGGTCATGGATGGATGTGAGACTGTGAAGAAAGCTGAGTGCTGAAGAATTGATGCTTTTGAACTGTGGTGTTGGAGAAGACTCTTGAGAGTCCCTTGGACTGCAAGGAGATCCAACCAATCCATTCTGAAGGAGATCAGCCCTGGGTGTTCATTGCAAGGACTGATGTTGAAGCTGAAACTCCAATACTTTGGCCACCTCATGCGAAGAGTTGACTCATTGGAAAAGACTCTGATGCTGGGAGGGATTGGGGGCAGGAGGAGAAGGGGACAACAGAGGATGAGATGGCTGGATGGCATCACTGATTCGATGGCCGTGAGTCTGAGTGAACTCCGGGAGTTGGTGATAGACAGGGAGGCCTGGTGTGCTGTGATTCATGGGGTCATGCAAAGAGTTGGACACGACTGAGTGACTGAACAGAACTGAACTGAACTGTCCCTGGATAATCATTCTGACTCAGGGTCCTTCTTAGTGGCACACACATTGCTCAGCCAGGATGGATTCCAGCGAAAAGGATCTGGGAGGTTGGTAGGATATATGGACTGGCATCTACTGTCTCCTTTTGACCTTTCCTGAATTCTGCTGGTTGGTGGTAGTTTGTTAGTCCCACATTTTTAAATAGGACCTCTTGTTCTAAGGTAATTCATACAAGTAGCTATATTTTGCCTGACCAGGCCAAGTGGTTTCAGTGTTTCCCCTAACAAGACTGTAGCCTCATTTGTTCACTCAATAAACACTGATTGCATCATGCCCAGTGTTCATTTACAGAGATGAATTAGTTGGCCACCTCACGCCCATTCGGATGGTTATTATCAAAAACACAGAAAACAACTTGTTGTACAGCAGAGATATAATTAATTCAATTAAAAAATTAAAAAACACAGAAAACAAGTGTTGGCAAGGATGTGGAGAAATCAGGACCCTTGTGCACTGTTGGTGGGAATGTAAAATGATGCCAAAGCTGTGAAAAATAGTATGGAGCTTCCTCAAACAGATTAAACCTAGAATTACCTGACGGCCCAGCAATTCCAGTCTTGGCACAGGGTCTTGAAGACACCCTCCTGTGCATACCCATGCTCACAACAGCATTATCCACAATAGCAAAAGCATGGGAGCAACCCAACTGTCCAGCCACTTAAATAGGTTATCAAAATGCAGTGTATTGATACAATGGAATCATGTTTGGCCTTAACAAAATTCTGACCCATGCTGCAACATGAATGAACCCTGAAGATGTAATACTAAGTGAAACAAGCTAGTCACAAAAGGACAAAAAATACATGATATGTATGATTCCACTTATATGAGGTACTTTAAAGGCAGAAAGTAGAATGGGGAGTTGCTAGGGGGCATTGGAGAAGACCCTGATGCCGGGAGGGATTGGGGGCAGGAGGAGAAGGGGACGGCAGAGGATGAGATGGCTGGATGGCATCACCGACTCGGTGGATGTGAGTTTGGGTAAACTCCAGCAGTTGGTGATGGACAGGGAGGCCTGGCGTGCCGCGATTCATGGGGTCGAAAAGAGTCGGACACAACTGAGCGACTGAACTGAACTGAACTGAACTGAGGGGAGGGCAGAAGGAGGAGTTATTGTTTAATAGATACAGAGTTTCAGATTTACAAGGAGAAAAGAGTTACAGGGATGGATGGTGGTGATGGCTGCACAGCAATGTGTTTTATGTATTTATTTGGCTGCGTTGGGTGTTAGTTGCGGTCGGTATGCGGTATCTTTGTTGCATAATGTAGGATCCTTTGTTGCGGAGCATGGATTCTCTAGTTGTGGAGTGCAGGCTCAGTAGTTATGCCTTGTTGCTCTGCAGCAAGTGGGATCTTATTCCCCAACTGTAACAGGAGGGAAAGGGGCAGGGCATAACTTTTGAAAGAGTGACATAGCCCAAGGACACAACATAAACTGATTAGAATCAAGTAGGACCAAGATGGCAGAGAAGACTAGACCTTGATCCTCAGTCAGCAAGTGAAATGACACACCCAGAGGTGCCTTAACATTTCCAAGGCACTGATAAAAGACCTAGGAGTGGGTAGTGGCCCAAATCCTGGGAATCTCCACCCCTTCCCCGAAATAGTTGGAATAGTCCCCCCATGCCTGCCTGCTAAGTCATGTTAGTCATGTCCGACTCTGTGCAACCCTATGCACTGTAGCCCGCCAGCCTCCTCTGTCCACGGGATTCTCCAGGCAAGAATACCAGAGACAGTCCTCCCATTCCTTTGCATATGAAATTGCCCAGCCTATAAAAGCTAACCACTCCACATGTTCAGGCGGCACTCACCCTCTGCGATGGCCCACACATTGTCTGTGGAGTGTGCCTCTCTCTGAATCTGAATAAACCCACTTCTTACCTATCACTCTGTCTCTCACTGAATTCTTTCTGTGATGAGACATCAAGAACCTGAGCCCTGAAACCAGATACTGTGGTTTGGGGCTGGGTTTGAGTCCCAACCATGTGGGTTCAAGTCCCAGGTAGAGTTTTGGCTGGGTTTGAGTCCCAGTCACCTGGGTTTAAGTCCCAAGCTGGGTTTGGCTGGGTTTTAGTCCCAGGACTTGGGTTCAAGTCCCAATCTGAGGTAAATGGTTTCACAACCAGAGATCGAAGCAGTGTTCCCTGAATTGTCAGGCGTTTTCTTAACCACTGGACCACCAGCGAAGTCCCAACAATGTGCTTTTAATACCATGAACTGTCCATTTAAAAATGGCTAAGGTGGCAAATGTTGCATATATTTCAACACAATAAAAGAAAGGTAGATGAATTGCATGGGGTTCCACTCCTCATGCAATAATTTAGTGTAAGAGAAGACATACAATTAAGAAAGAGCAATACAACAATATAATTTGTACTTTATTTATTTACTTATTCATTTTTTTTCTTTGGCTGCACCGTCTTAGTTGTAGCATGAGGGATCTTTAGTTACAGCACGTGACATCTAGTTTTCTGACTAGGGATCAAACCCCAGCCCTCTGCATTGAGAGCCTGAAGTCTTAGCCATTGGACCACCAGGGGAGCCCCCAAGATATGAACTTTAGTAAAGATATGGACACGTTGTGAGAGGACTGTGGAGAGAGCAACTAATTCTATCTGGGGGAATTGGGAGGGGCTTCCCATAGAAGGTTTTATTTGGTTTATGGCATTGAAGATAAGGCCTTCCCTGGTGGCTCAGATGGTAAAGCATCTGCCTGCAATGCAGGAGACCTGGGTTCGATCCCTGGGTCAGGAAGATCCCCTGGAGAAGGAAAAGGCAACCCACTCCAGCATTCTTGCCTGGAAAATCCCATGGTCAGAGTAGCCTGGTAAGTTACAGTCCACGGGGTCACAAAGAGTCAGACATGACTAAGAGACTTCACTTCACTTCATTGAAGATAAGCAAGAGCTTGCTTGGCAGTAAGGAGAAAGGACATTTGAGGCAAAGGGGCAACATGAATCAAATCAGGAAAACCAAAGATTGCTAGGGGATTGGTGAGTCATGGATGGGTGTTCAAAGGTAGTTCAGAACATACGAAGAATAAAGGAAAGCATTTGTATATGTGATTAAATTAAAAATTTAAACATAAATGGCAAAAGACATTATGAACAAAGATAAAATACTAAAGGACTCCCTGGGAGAAGATACTTGCAATTTATATATAAATAACACCTTAAAGTCAGTAAGAACTAGAAACAAGCAAACAAGTTGAAACATAAACAAAGGACAAAGTGGCAATTCTCACAAGAACTCCTGATTGCAGAAGGAAGTGCAACTTAAAGTGAGTAGATACCATAGAGTATGGAAAGAAGGAAATAGTAACTTTACCGTGAAGAAACATGGGAATACCACCTTAACCAAATGATGAAAGGTAATAACATCACCAGTAATAAGGCATGTGGGTAGCATGTGACCTCCAGTAGGGTGTGATGAGAAAGGTAGTTCTTCTCTTCCCCCAAATCTATAAACTCTGGAAAGCCATGAAGAAAACATCAGATAAGCTCTAATTGAAGGACATTCTGCAAAATGGATTAGGTTTGTGGCTCAGGGGGTAAAGAATCTGCCTGTAATGCAGGAGACACGAGTTCAATCCCTGGGTTGGGAAACTCCCCTGGAGAAGGGAAAGGCAACCCACTTCAGGGTTCTTGCCTGGAGAATTCCATGGACAGAGGAGGCGGGCAAGCTTTGGACATGGCTGAGCAACTAACACTTTCATTTTCTTCTGCAAAATACCTGAGCAATATTCCTCAGGACTATCAAGGTTATAGGAATAAGGAAAGACTGAGAAACGGTCATAGACCAGAAGAAACTAAAGAAACAGAAGGACAGTGTAGTGTTCTGGATGGGATCCTGGAACAGAAAAAGGACATTGCTGAAATCTGAATCAAGTCTGGATTTTAGTTAACAGTAATAAGCCAATGTTGACTTCTTACTCTTGACAAATCTACCATGGTAATGTAAAATGCTAATATTAGGGGAGATTGATTGAAGGGTATTTGGGAACTCTCTTGAATATCTTTGTAACTTTTCTATAGATCTAAAGATACTGGTGGCTCAGTGGTAAAGAATTCACCTGCAATGCAGGAGATGTTGTTTCGATCCCCGGGTTGGGAAGATTACCTGGAGAAGGAAATGGCAACTCACTCCAGTATGCGTGTGTGGGAAATATCATTGTTAGAGGAGCCTGGCAGGCTAAGTCCATAGAGCTGCAAAAAAGTCCATGGGATTTTCCAGGCAAGAGTACTGGAATGGGGTGCCATTGCCTTCCCTGTAGCAGCAGACAGGACTTAGCGACTAAATGACAACAACAAAGGCATTCCAAAGTAGAACTTTTATTTTAAAAAATGATGAGATACTGGGACTTCCTTGGTGGTCCAGTGGCTGAGACTCTGCTCCCAGTGCAGGGAGCCCACGTTTGCTCCCTGGTCAGGGAACTAGAGCCCACGTGTCACAACTAAGAGTTCATATTGTTGCTGCTGTTGTTTAGTTGCTAAGTTGTTGTTTAGTTGCTCAGTTGTGTTCAGCTCTTTTGCAACCCCATGGACTGTAGCCCTGCAGGCTTCTCTGTCCATCAGATTTTCCAGGCAGAAATATCTGAGCGGGTATGTCATTTTTTTCTCCAGGGGATCTTTCTGACCCAGGGGCCAAACTTATGTCTCCTGCATTGGAAAGGGGATTCTTTACCACTGAGCCATCAGGGAAACCCAAAGTGTTCATATGCCACAACTAAAGATCATGCACATTGCAACTAAAGACTGTGTATGTGGCAGAGAAGACTGAGGATCCTATGTGCCATAATGAGACCTGGCACCGTCAGATAAATAAACATTTTTTTTGAATGATGAGATATTATTCCTAACCATGAGATTAACAAAGGATAAAAAGTCTGACTCAAAGAAGTATTGAGGAGGATATGGGAAAAATGCTGCTAAGTCACTTCAGTCGTGTCCGACTCTGTGTGACCCCATAGACGGCAGCCCACCAGGCTCCCCCGTCCCTGGGATTCTCCAGGCAAGAACACTGGAGTGGGTTGCCATTTCATGGGAAAAATAATTCTCTCATAATTGCAGGTGGAAGGGTCAAAGGTATTGTAGGAAGCAATTTAGTCTAGGAAAGCAGAAAATGTATAAACTCTGGAATCCAGAATTCCATTTGGACACCAAGAGATATTTATAAAGGCTTCGATACAAATTGTCCACAATAACATAAAACTGAAACAACTTGAATGTCTATCAATAGGGGGACAGATATACAAATTATATACAGATTACAAATATGGTGGAATATTTAATACATAGCAGCTAAAAGGAAAGAATGAAATTTCTATATATCAATATGGCTAGATGTTAAAAATACAATACTGAATGAAAAAGTAAAGGTGAAGAAGGGTATATGTGGTGTGTGTGTGTGTGTGTGTGTGCTCAGTTGTGTCCAACTGTTTGCAACCCCATGGACTGTAGCAAGCTCCTCTGTCCATGGAATTTTCCAAGCAAGAATACTGGGTTGCCATTTTCTCCTCCAGGGAATCTTCCTGACCCAGGGATAGAACCTGTGTCTCTTACATCTACCTGCATTGGCAGATGTGTTCTTTACCACTAGCACCACCTGGGAAGCCTAGCATTTACTATACTATAAACCTTGTGAGTCAGGTTGTTATTAACCCCAACATATAGATGAAGACACTAAGTGGCAATGGAGTTCAGTAACTTGTCTTGGGTACCACAGTTGGATAGTGGTAGAGACAACAACCACATCCTGGAAGCCTGGCTTCAAATCTGTCCTACCAACCATTATGCTCTCTGCCTCGAATTTCCCCTCCTCATGGAGCTCATTGGAGAAGGAAATGGCAACCCATTCCAGTATTCTTGCCTGGAGAATCCCAGGGATGGGGGAGCCTGGTAGGCTGCTGGCCGTCTATGGGGTCGCACAGAGTCGGACACGACTGAAGCGACTTAGCAGCAGCATGGAGCTCCATTCTAGGGAAGGTAAGTAAGTTAGACAGTGAACAAGCTGTGGAGAAAAACAAAGAAGGGAAGGAAAAAGGGGGTATTACCCTTCAAAGAGAGGGTGTGGGGGTCATGGATGGCCTCAGTGAGAGATAACATCTGAGCAAAGACCCTAAGGAAGTGAAAGAGTAAACATGCCTGTATCTGGGGGTACCTGCATTTTAGCCTTGACAACAAGATCACAGGCTCTGGGGAGTGGTAAACCTGGAGTGCTTGAAAAATAAATAGCAAGGAAGCCAGGGTCACTAAAACAGAGGGAATAAAGAAATGAGAATAAAAGAAATGAGCCCAGAGAGAAATGGAGGCTAGATTGGGTGGGGCCTTATCCATCATGAGGACCTTGGAGGGGTCTGAGCAGGGGGTGACAATATCTGACAAGAGGGAGCCCTCTTTGTTGAGGTGAGATTGCTCAGAGGCTTGGGTGGTAGCTTGCATTGGAGTGGTAGCAGTGGGTGGTGGTAAGAAGTGATTGGATTTTGGATATATTTTGAAGATCAAATTGATGGTATTTGCTGAGGATTGACATGGCAGAGGGAAAGGAGTCAAGGATGACTCAGGTTTTTGGCCTATGTACATGGGAAGACAGAGAGATTGTTTCCTGAATGGAGAAGACAATGGGAGAAGCAGGTTTGAGGAGGGGGTGGGAAGGCCTGGAGTTTCGTTTTGGACATGCTGAGTTTGAGATTTCCACTGGACAACCAGGTGGACACATTGAGTGTTCAGTTGGACATAATAGTCAGGAGTTTTGAGCAGAGGAGATAAAAATCTATGCCTCATCTGTATACAGATGCATATTGGAAACCACAAGAAAGGATGAGATCACCCGAGAAATGAATATAGATATAGAGCAGTGAAAATGTGAGAACTGAACCCTGGGGCCCCAGCATTCAGTTTGCAGCTGAGGAGGAGGAAAGGGAGAAGGGGGAGAATTCAGCAACAGGAAGCTGAGAAGGAACAGCCAGAGAGGCGGGAGGAAAACCAGGAGAAAAGCCAGGAGAGAGAGCCAGCTAGTTGGAGAAAGTGTTCCAAGAAGGATCAAGTGATCAAATGTGTTGAAGGCTGCTGATAGAGAAAGAAGGATGAGGACTGAGAAATGACCGTTTGATCGCGCATCCTGGAGGTGTGGGGTGGTAGAACGTGCCATCCCCAAATATGCCACTTTGGCACAAGGATTGTTTTGAGCTTAAGGCAATTGAGAAGAAGCAGATAGAAGGAAGGCTCTCTACCCTATATCCTCATTTGCATAAAAGCAGGACACACATTCATAAAGGTGTCCCAACTCCTGTCTCTACCAGGAGGGACAGAAAATCATCGGAAACAAGTTTAGACCCTTATCAGTCTAGAGACAGCTCCAGAGAAATTTATTGGGTTGGCTCAAAATTTTGTTCCCATTTTTCCACAAAAACTCAAATAAACTTTTTTTGGCCAACCCAATATATAAGAAACTTTACTGACTATCCTTTATCTACCATCATTTCCTTTGATTTGCCTTCCCACAATTTGCTGCCCCTAGTGAAAGTGAAAGTTGCTCAGTCGTGTCCCACTCTTTGCGACCCCATGGACTATACAGTCCGTGGAATTCTCCAGGCCAGAATACTGGAGTGGGTAGCCCTTCCCTTCTCCAGGGGATCTTCCCAACCCAGGGATCAAACCCCAGTTTCCCATATTGCAGGCAGATTCTTTACCTGCCCCTAGAGTCAGATCTTCTTTCTCTTGTCATATCTCTAAAAATTTCATTCTTTTGCTAAGATGTTATATCAGCCCAAGCTCTAACTAAATCTTTGAGTTATTCATCTCTGGGTATATGCTGCACATGTTTATGAACTTCTACTGGCCTTTCTCTTGTTAGTCTGTCTTTGGCCAGTCTAATTTGTGCAGCCCCAGCTCCATGGGTATAGGAAGAGATCTGGGGGCAGAAGAAGAGATTTTTCTTGTCCTACAGTGGTCATTAGTGACATTGACAAGAGTGGCTTTAGGTAGAGTATGTGGAGGTTAAAATCTAATTGGATCAGAACTGAGAGTCTGAGACAAGAGAAACGATGCAGGCAGTACAGACAACTCTCAGGTGTTTGACCACAGCTGGAAGAAGTGTGGGGTGAACAGCAGTGGGTTAAAGTGTCAAAACAATGCACCACATTCACGATAAAGTTTCCTGTCATTGGTAGAGGTTGATGTACCTTAATTGTGCTTTATTTTGCCATGTGTCCTCTGGGGTCTTAGTTCCCCTACCAGGGATCAAACCCATGCCCTTTGCATTGGAAGCACTGAGATCTAATCACCAGGAAATCCTACATTACATTCTTGTCTTTTTTTTTTTTTAACTTATTCATTTCTTTGGCTATGCCTGTTGTGGCACGTGGGCTCTTTTAATTGTGGCATGTGGGATCTAGTTTCCTGAGCAAGGATGGAACCTGGGCCCTATGCACTGGGAGTACAGAGTTTTAGCCACTGGACCACCAGGGAAGTCCTCGATATTACATTCTTATAATATAACCTTGTATATAACCTTGTCAGTGAAGGTTCAAAGAGACTTTAAAATTTGATGAAATAGTATAGATATATCTTTTAAAACATGAAGGCAAACGAAACAAACTGTAACAGCTGATAATTCAGAAAGGTGAACATTTTGATGTTTGCTATATTATCTTTACACTTTCAAATTTCCAAGGAATCTTAACCACAGGACCGCCAGGAAAGTCCCCCTTAAAAATAATTAGAGGGGACTTCCCTGGTGGCTCAGATGGTAAAGAATCTGCCTGCCAATGCAGGAGACTCAGGTTTGATTCCTGAGTCAAGCAGATCCCCTGGAGGAGGGCATGGCAACCTACTCCAGTGTTCTTGCCTGGAGAATTCCATGGACAGAGGAGCCTGGTGGGCTACAGTCATTGGAGTTGCAAAGAATCGGACACGACTGAGCAACAAACACATACACACTCCTCGGGGGTCCAGTGGTTAAGAACCCACCTGCCAATGAGGGGACGTGGGTTTGATCCCTGGTCTGGGAAGATGCCACATGCTGCAGAGCCACTAAGCCCGTGTGCCACAGCTACTGAAGCCTGCGTGCCTAGAGCCCATGCTTTGGCAACAAGAGAAGCCCCCGCAATAGAAGCCCGCGCACTGCAAGCAGAGAATAGCTCCTGGCTGACCACAACTAGACAAAGCCTGCGTGCAGCAACAGAACCCTCTGCAGCCCAGTGAATAGATTACCTAATTACAATAAATAAATAATTAGAGCAGGGGAAAATGTTTGTGGGCCTGAAGGTGTGAAGGCCTTTGAGTGCCATGTCAAGAATGAGGTGGGAGGAGGGGCATGGCTCAGAAAGTTCTCCCTGAAAACTGCAGAGAGTGTTGGAACAATAAAAAATTTCCTTTAACCATTCAAGCTAGAGTTTTCTAAAGTGTGGACAGGACCACCTGCATCGAAATCTTCCAAGGGCATTCAGTAAAATTCAAACCCTGGGCCTTTCTCCTCTGGCTTACTAAATCCTAACGTCTCCAGCAAGGCTAAGCAATCTGTACCTGAGAAGGGGGAGTAGTAGCAAGTTCAGGGAAAGGTTGGGGCTGTGATTAGTACCTGTGGAGATGGAAGTGCCCATAGGACTTCTGGTCTGTGAGTGGATATGAGTCTCAGGTTCACCAATGGGTGTTAATCAGATTCATTGTCCAGTCTCCCACAGCAGGAAGCACAAGGACTTATACATAGTAGGTGCTGAAAGTTATTGAGTGAATTAAAAATTTAGCTTAAGGGACTTCCCTGGTGGTCCAGTAGCTAAGACTTCGAGCTCCCAATGCAGGGCACCTGGGTTTAATCTCTGGTCCAGGAACTAGATCCCACATGCTACAGTTAAAGACCTCATGTCCCTCAACTAAGACCCAGAGTGGTCAAATAAATAAATAAATATCTGAAGAAAAGAATGTAGCTTCAGAGCCAATCACTCAATCACAAATTCTACCTTCTTACCCACTCTCTCCTGGCTGCCTAGCATGCAGTGTATCTTCATGGTGGCCATCAGCCCAAAGGAGTGGGAAAAGCTTGGACTTCAGAGTCAGACAGGCTTGAATTCACACCTGGTTCCCCTTATTCCCAGCTCTGGGGCCACAAGTGAGTCTCCCCTTGGAACCTGGTTTTCTCAGGTGCAAATAATGTCATTCACTCATTCATTCATTCATTCAGCCTCTTTTGCCCTCCTGGAGTTTGCAACCTAAGAAGGTAATAGTAGTAAACAACAAATGTAGTAAGTAGGTTTATTGTACCATATGAGAATGTGAGAATTGCTGTGGAAACAAAGAAAAAAAGCAGCAGAGTGAGGGCTGGGCCTGAGTGGAAGTGGCAGCAGTGATCAGGCTGGGAAACGTCATTATTAGTTAGCGTTACCGTGTTGTAGCCCACGTTGACTCAGACAGTAAAAAATCCACCTGCCATGGAGACCCTGGTTCAATCCCTGGGTTGGGAAGATTTCCTAGAGAAGGGAATGGCAACTCACTCCAGTATTCTTGCCTGGAGAATTCCAAGGACAGAGGAGCCTGGTGGGCTATAGTCCATGGGCTGGGAAGGAGTCAGACATGAGTGAGTGATTAACATGCATGCAGGCCACGCTGAGGAGGATTTGCGGAAGTGATAGGATGTGGAGGGTTTTGTGGAGGGATGTGATGGAGCGGACCAAGTGGATAGCTAGAGAAGAGTATTCCAGGCAGAAGGAACAGCAAGCGCTAAGGCACTGAGAGAAGTGTGGATGGCACTGTGTGAGAAATAGCAAGGAGGCCGCATGGTTGGAGTGGAATGAGTGACGGATGAAGAGGGCCTTGCAGGGCTGTGATGTTATATGACAAAGGAAAGAAGGAAGTGAAGTCAGTTACCAAGTGCCAACAATGTGCCAGAAACTGAGCTTTGTGTATTAATATATCAGCTATTTAATCTTTGCACTAACCTTCAAGGCGTATATTCAGACCTCACCCCCCTGTTATATACACGAATAAACTGAGTGACAGAGACAAAACCTGACTTCCTCATGATGTACAGCTAATAAGTGGCCCAGAGGATCTTTTCCAAGTATGACACATTGTTTGCTACTTATCTGTCATAGCTATAGCAATTCCATAAAATTCCCACTACTTAAAATTTATTTGGCTTTGCTGGATCTTAATTTGGGCACGTGGGATCTTAGTTCCTGGATCAGGGATTGACCCTATGTCCCCTGGGGTCAAGGTAGACTGGACAACCAGAAGAAGGATTTGCATAAAGGCTGGAGGGATGTGATGGAGTAGGCCCAAGTTCTCATTACTTTTACCAAAAGGATTCAAGGAGGGGCACAGAAGGACAGACATGGCCTAAACAAGGGGAGATGCCACCCAGGGCCAGGCATCTAGAGATGGTTCTGGACCTGCAGGAGAGGAGTCTGCAGAGACACGGCCCCTGTGAGTCAAGAGCAACATGAGCCTGCAACAGTAACAAAATAGGACTTGCCAAAATGGGGTTACAAGTATTGCAGCATATATTAACTGATGACCTTTAACAAGAGAGACTTCCCTGGTGCTCAGACAGTAAGGAGTCTGTCTGCAATGCGGGAGACCTGAGTTTGATCCCTGGGTTGAGAAGATCCCCTGGAGAAGGAAATGGCAACCCACTCCAGGTTCTTGCCTGGAAAATCCCATGGACAGAGAAGCCTGGCAGGCTACAGTCCATGGGGTCACAAAGGGTCAGAAACAACTGAGCAGCTTCACTTTCTTTCTTTCTTTCTTTTAACAAGATCATGCTTTTAACATGCAGAATACACAATATAATTTATCTAAAGTTATTAAATTCAAAATATAATTTTAAGAAATTATTAAACTCATAGCATGCCACTGGGGTCCTGGTCTGATGATCAGTTTCTCAGATGTGAGGGATTTTTTTTCTAGCCAGCATTTCTGTGTCTGAATGTGGCCCTAACACCAAAGGTCTACATTTGAGGCCCTCAGTGCGTGTAAATGAAGATACAGATGGCAAAGGTAAGTGGTACTGCTGTGTGCTGCCCCGAGTTCCACATGTACATTGGCTGAGATCTTAGAACAGCCCCATGAGACTGGCATTGTTGCCCGCATGCGATGGAGGAAGAAACTCTGAAACAGGGAGGTCGACTGACTTACCCAAGGTCTTCCAACTACTGAGTGGTGATGGGGGGATCTGAGCCTAGACAATCTGGCTAGGCGCTTTTTTTTTTTTTTAAGATTTATGTATTTTGATTTTGCCCGCGCTGGGTCGTGGTTGCTGTTCTCGGGCTTTCTCTAGCTGTGGTGAGCAGGGGCTGCTCGTCACTGCTGTGCGTGGGCTCCTCACTGAGGTGGCTTCTCTTGTTGCAGAGCACAGGGTCTAGGCCTACGAGCTTCAGTAGCTGTGGCACACGGGCTTAGTTGCCCCTCAGCATGTAGGATCTTTCCAGACCAGGCTTGGAACCGGTGTCCCCTGCACTGGCAGGCAGATTTTAACCACCAGACCACCAGGGAAGCCCCAAATGGCTAGATTCTTAACCTTAACTTTTATGTTCTCCTGTGTGGTCCAGGCTGGGCCTTGGTTGTCCTGGGTGGTTTTTCCCAAGGGCTCTTTCTTGGCACTGTCAGGCTGGTGCAACCTTCTCCAGGCTGCGGAGGATCTCAGGGCTGGTATTTCCTGGTCCTCGCGGGATGTGCTACTTCCCAGGCTGGTACCCGAGGACTGACTGGAGAGTGAGGAGGATCAGAGCATACCGTTGAATGTTGCCCTCAAGACTGGAAAGAACTGGGAGTTCCCTGATGGTCTAGTGGTTAGGATTCGGCCCTTTCACGGTCGCAGCCCAGATTCAAGCCCTGGTCAGGGAACTGAGATCCTGCAAGCTGTGTGGCGTGGGGAAAAAAAAAGCTGGAAAGGTCTCAGGGTTCCCTCTCCATGTCACCTGCATAAAGTCCCTTCACTAACCCCACATTTGCCCTTCTTTTTGCTATATTGAACCTGTGGTGTTTTGAAAGAGCTCTGGATTAAGATGTAAGAAAATTAACTTAAATCCTGGATCTATTATCTAACAGCTGTGTTATCTTGGCCAAATGGCTTTATGTTTAAATCTTCATTTTTTTTCCATCTGTAAAATGGAAATGAGAGTAATGGCTACTATTGAGCAATAGGACTTGGTACATTGATAAACCCGGAGCACTTGGGTGTAAACTGTACAGGACTGAACCGTTGTGAGGCATAATGCCATTATTCTCATTCTTGCCCCAAATGCTTTTCTTCTCTTCGGTTATTTCCATTATAACTGATGTTATCCTTTCGTCTGCTGTCAGGTGACACAAGGCCCTTGGCTTTCTCTGAAGGCTCTTCTGGGCTCTTCTGTCATCTCGCAAGTAGCTGGACCTGTGCCAGGAGAATGTGAAGTACAGAGAATCAGTTTAATGTTGGCACCTTCAGTGACAATCACATCACTCTCGTATCATTTGAATATACCTTCTTGTGAAAGGAGAGCATATCTTATGAAAAGTGCACAGATCATGAGCACTCGGTGGGTTATCACAGTATAACCTTTGTATCCACCACCCAAGAAAGAAGGGGAATAGTATCAGCCCCTAGAAGCCCTTGTTGTACCCACTTTGTGCCCCCTCCCAATCACTGCCGCCTCCTTCTTCCCCATTATGTCTGTGTTGCCAAGTTCAGTTCAGTTCAGTCGCTCAGTCGTGTCCGACTCCTTGAGACCCCATGAATCGCAGCACGCCAGGCCTCCCTGTCCATCACCATCTCTCGGAGTTCACTCAGACTCACGTCCATCGAGTCCGTGATGCCATCCAGCCATCTCATCCTCTGTCGTCCCCTTCTCTTCCTGCCCCCAATCCCTCCCAGCATCAGAGTCTTTTCCAATGAGTCAACTCTTCCCATGAGGTGGCCAAAGTACTGGAGTTTCAGCTTTAGCATCATTCCCTCCAAAGAAATCCCAGGGTTGATCTCCTTCAGAATGGACTGGTTGGATCTCCTTGCAGTCCAAGGGACTCTCAAGAGTCTTCTCCAACACCACACTTCAAAAGCATCAATTCTTCGGCGCTCAGCCTTCTTCACAGTCCAACTCTCACATTCATACATGACCACGGGAAAAACCATAGCCTTGACTAGACGGACCTTAGTCGGCAAAGTAATGTCTCTGCTTTTGAAAATACTATCTAGGTTGGTCATAACTTTTCCTCCAAGGAATAAGTGTCTTCTAATTTCATGGCTGCAGTCACCATCTGCAGTGATTTTGGAGCCCAAAAAAACAAAGTCTGACACTGTTTCCACTGTTTTCCCATCTATTTCCCATGAAGTGATGGGACCGGATGCCATGATCTTCGTTTTCTGAATGTTGAGCTTTAAGCCAACTTTTTCGCTCTCCTCTTTCACTTTCATCAAGAGGCTTTTTAGCTCCTCTTCACTTTTTGCCATAAGGGTGGTGTCAACACAAATCTTTGTCAAGAAGCCCATAAACAGTTGCTGAACTGAACTGAGCTCCTTTGAAAACATTTTGTGATCTCAAGGTAATCACTTCAACTTCCTTGGCCTTGATTTACTCTTCTGAAAAACAGGGATGGCATTCCAGTAATTTCAAGTTTTCAATCCTAGCTGCTACACTAGAATCACCTGGGGAATCTTTTGAAAAACCGTCCACCGTTCTTGGGCTCTGGATATGAACCTCTGAAGGTCCCAGGCAGTGGTAGTTTTTTATAGCTTTCCAAGGATTCCAGTGTACAACCATGATCACTTCAATCTTACCAATTCCAATCAATACACAATCACATATACATTCAAATCTCAGTTCCACCGTGGGTTGAATTGTGGGTTGAATTGTGGGTTGAATTGTGTCCTCTGCAAAGATGTTGTCTCTAACCTCCAGCACCTGCGAATGTGGACTTATTTGAAAACAGGGTTATTGAAGATGAGCAAACGAAGATAGAGTCGTTAGTGTGTGTGTGTGTGTGTGTGTGTGTGTGTGTGTGTGTGTGTTAGTCACTCAGTTGTGTTCAACTCTTTTGTAGCCTGCAAGGCTCCTCTGTCCGTGGTATTCTCCAGGCAAGAATATTGGAGTGGGTAGCCATGCCCTTCTCCAGGGGGTTTTCCCTACCCAGGGATTGACCTGGGGTCTTCTACATTGCAGGCAGATTCTTTACCATCGGAGCCGCCAGGGAAGCCCAGTAGGTCTTTAGGGTGGGCCCCTAATCTAGTGTGACTGGAAACCTTGCAAAAAGAGGAAATCCTGGACCCAGAGACAGAGGCCCAGGGAGATCACCAAGTTGAAAGGTTGTTGTTGAATCACGACGCTAGGATTTTTGGCTCCCGGAGGAGAAGAATTTAATCTGGGGCCAGAGACGAGGCTTGATCATTTGGAGCTTTTGTGTAATAAAGTTTTATTAGAGTATAAAGGAGATAGTGAAAGTTTTTGACATAGGCATCAGAAGGGGGCAGAAAGAGTACCCCCCTGCTAGTCTTTAGTTGGATGTTATATAGTTATTAGCAGTCTGTTAATGAAAGAAAGGAATGTCTTAAAACTTAGAATGGCACCAGGCCCCTTACTCATAAGACGTATTTTGGGATAATTTTGACACCAAATGGTTTATTTGGGGCCATAAAATGATTAACTTGAATTTTGAAGAAGGGCAGATTATAAAAAAAAAAAAAAAATATATATATATATATATATATATATCAATCACTAGTTTGTTTCCTCCTGCCGCTTAAAAAAGATTAAAATGTCTGACACTTACAAACTATTTCCCCCGTTTAGAGACCCCGGCCTTCCTGCCTGTTACCCTCTCAAAGTAAACATTGGCGTTACAATGGAGTACCAAAGATTGCTGCAAACCACCAGAAGCTAGGAGAGATACCTGGCAGAGATTCTTCCTCAGAACCTTCAGAAGTCCTCTGCTGACCCCTTGACTTCAGATCTCTAACCTCCAGTATATGAGACAATAAATTTTTATTCTTTAAGCCACTCAGTTTGTGGAACTTTGTTACAGCAGTCCTAGAAAATCAACATAACTATTTTCACACCATCCAAGGAACTCTCTTGACCTGTTTCTTCATCTGCAAAGCTGGAAGCATAATCATGGTTCCACATCCTGGACTCCATTCTAAACACTTTGCATAGATATCTCATTTAGCCATCACATATACTTTACTATTGGCTTTCTTGGGAGCTCAGGCGGTAAAGACCCTGTCTGTAGTGTGGGACACCAGGGATCAATCCCTGGGTTGGGAAGATCCCCTGGAGAAGGAAATGACAACCTACTACAGCATCCTTGCCTGGAAAATCCCATGGACAGAGGAGCCTGGTGGGCTGCAGTCCATGGGGTTGTAAAGAGTCGGGCACGACTGAGCCACTAACACAACATACTTTACTACAGGAGGTATAGGTACTCCTGTTATCTCCACTTTTTCAGATGAGATAGCTGTGGAATAGAGATTAAATAATTTGCTCAAGGTCACATGGTAACTAAATGTCTAAGACAATAAAACATCATTCGCGTTTCCTGGGAAGTCTCCATGAGACTGCGAAGGTGGATGTGAACAGCGCTTTGTAATTAGCAGAGCATTTTACCCTTTTTAAAGTTAGAATGTCTGTAGATGCTGGACTTTGGCAATCTCTGACTTTCCTTCTCTTTCGATGCGATACTTCCTTTCCTCGGCGTCAGGGGTCGCTGCATCGCGCGGGCACTGACAGGTCCTTCTAGCCCGCAGCGCCGGCTGCTCGCTGGTGCCTATAAGTGGCAGTACCGAGCTCAGTAGACAGCAGTCAGCCGCCGCCGGTGCCAGGGCTGGGGCTGCAACTGGAAGTGGAGCTGGACGCGGAGGAACTGAAGCTGGGCCGGGGCGCAGCGCAGCACCGCGCCAGGGCCGCAAGGAGGGGCGTTTCGCTGCTGGCCCACCGCGAGCCGCCCCCAGCCCGCGCCAAGGCGCCCTTTCTCCAGGCCGCCTGCCTCCGCCTTCCGCCTCCCTCCATTTCCCCGGAATCTCAGCCCGGCGCGCCTGCACCCCGGTCCTTCTTTGGGTGGGGAAGCTCTCGGCCGCTCTCTGGTTTCACTCCTTTCTCGCAGCCTGGGCTCTCTGCTCCCTTTCTTCTTTTCCTGGACTGGGTCCCACCCCCTTCGATCCCCTTCTTTTAGCTCAGGCTCTCTGCTCCTTCCCTTAGCAAGAGTCCCAGCAGCTCAGCCACTTTTCTCAGCAGAGGGTCCCCGCCTTCCCTTTTCCTTGCCTGGGGTCCACCCGCATCCTATTCCTTCCTCTGTCCTAGGGTGCTGCCTCTCCCCTTCCCCACCCCTTTCCCAGGCCTGGAGGTCCACACCTTTTGGTCTCCTCTTATGGTCCTGACTGGGTCCTGGTCCCTCTTCCCCAGTTTGGCGTTCTAGATCGGGAACCCAGCCTTCTTTCCACCTCCAGAGGACTGCTTCCACGAAAACACATCTCTCAAACATGAACTTTGCCTAGAGATTCTCGCAGTCTCTCCTGCCCCCTCCTGCTGACCCCTTGCTACCTATGTCCCAGGTCTTACTCTCATTTTGCTAAGGGTCGGGGGGGGGTGGGTAAGCAGCGGGATGCTTCTGTGGTCTGGCGCCAGCGGCCTCCCTCCGCCTCGAATCTTTCCGTCGTTGCTGGTGGTGGTAGCCTTGGTGGGGCTGCTGCCCGTTCTCAGAAGCCATGGCCTCCAGCCCAGCCCTACCGCCAGCACCATCAGAGGCTCAGAGCCGCCCCGGGAACGCTCAATTGGGGATGTCACCACCGCCCCACCGGAGCTCGCCCCCGAGAGCCGCCCAGTTAACCATTCCTTCCCTGAACACAGCCCAAAGGCTCGAAAGGCCTTTCCAGTCCTGGGCATCGACTACCAACACGTGCGCACACCCTTCGAAATCGCCCTTTGGATCCTACTGGCCTGCCTCATGAAGATAGGTAAGTCCACCTCGCCCCCGATGCTTCCGCTGTCACCTAGCTGATGAGCCTGTCGCCCATCCTTACCACCTGAAGCTGCCCTGGAATGAGGGTCTGGATTGCTCCTGTAGAGTAGCCAGCCTCCATCCGGCCATCTTGATGCTTCTCAAACTTGAGCTCTGCGGCCTCCTCACATGGGAGGAGGGTATTGTTCACGGGAGAGAGCAGGATTGGAGGATGCTTCTGGTCCTAGGTACCTTCAGCGAGGCTCCCAGGCCTGGCAGGCCTCCTCTGGAGCCAGGTGCCCAGCTGTGTGTGTGTGAGACAGGCGTGTCTTCAGCAAGGGACACAGTCTGATCTGTCACCAGCCACCAGTGTAATTACATGCTTCATGGAAGGCTGTTTCAGGACGGAGGATCTTTCTACTTGGTTTGCCTAAGGAGTTTGAGTAGAGTGGGCAGCGTGTGTGCTGGAGACTTACAGGTGTGGTGGAAGATGAGGCATCACTGTATTCTCACCTTCCTTCCTTCATCCCTGGAGTGTTATCCATCAGCTCTGCCTGCCCAGGCTGGTCAGGAGCCCCTGAGTCAGTTTCCTGCCCGGGAATGCCATTCTTTATACAGTTTATGGGACAGGGGGCCTTGGGAATTCCTGAAGTCTGGTTTGAGGCGGGGGAGGGGGAGTGGAGGATGGTCAAGCTCACCTCCAGATTGCACTTTGGTGTATCTCAAAGTGCTGTCCAGCCAGGCCAGTCATGGTGGCCTGCCTGCTACTAAGCCAAGTGGGAGAGGGACGGGTGGAGAAGCTCAGGATGTTCTGATATGAAGAGACTTTGAAATGTTCTTTTTGGAAGAAGGAAACAGAAAAGTGGTTCCCCTCCAGAGGCTGTCTCCCCGCTAGGTCTGGGCACTCTGTTCTGCTGGGTGATAGATGCTGGAGATGCTCCAGGTGATAGATGCTCCAGATGCAGCTGGAGCTCCCCAGAGCCTGCCCGACCCAGAAGTCCCTGGAAGTGGTGTCCTGGGGGGCTTTGACATCCGCCTTTGCCTTTTTAGCCCCCAGCCAGCTGTGGAAGGCACGAGGGCCTGGGACTCTGCTGGTTTGGGTTTGGAGAGTTTGTGATTCTTGGCAGGAAGCCTTGTAGCTCTCCCAAGGACACGCGGGAGCTGAGGGCGATGCCAGGCTGGTATGAGGCAGGCTCCGGGACATGCTGCAGGAGGGCTCGGGTGCTTCTGTCGTGACAGATCTAGGAGCTGGCTTCCTGATTCAGGGCTTCGGTGCTGTGACAGCGGCAGCCTGTACATGGGGCTGGGCCACCAGCGCCTATCCCCTGATGGCAGCCTGGAAAAAAAATCAAGGCCGGGGCAAGGGGAGTCATGTGTACTGATTCTGACAAATACATGACCTTGAACAAACTGGGCTTTTTTCTGCAGGTCTCGCCCACCTGTGAAACCGGCAAGAATCTCTAAATTTGACCATCCATTGAATCCTGAAGCCCCTGTGTCCTAATTTGTTGTAAGAAGCTGAAGTGACTGATGTGTCATTTGCCTGTGTGAGACCAGGAAGAGGCCTTACAGGCACTATTTATAAATTGCCCTCCTCCTCTCTCCAACCCCGTCACCTCCCAGCTGCACCTGGCATTGTGTTAGGGATCGGGGTGGGGGGGCCACGGGGGGACTAGTGCACGCACGGTGGGTCTCAGTGACTTCTGGTAGGTTGATGGCATGACCACTAAGCTCCTACTCTGGACAGCCAGGAGTTGGTCCGTGCAGGCCTGACTCCAGTCCCAATGGGACCAGGTTTGGCCTGATTTGTTCCCACCAAAATTGTGCCGGGGCCCCAGGCAGTTGGCAGAGGTGGTGCCATGACACGAGTGTCAGCCTAGAAGTTAGGAAACTTGGCCTTTTGTCCCGACTCCCTTGTGACCTTGGGCCAGTGACGCCTCCTCACTTGTCAGTTGATCTTTGTGGCTTCTTCCAGGTCTGACATTTCTGCCATTCCACTGTCTTGGGTAACCCTGGCAAGTCATTCAGCCTTGGGCCATAGTTTTCCCATTGTAAAAGTGAGGATGCTGGATGCGATCTCTGAGGGCCTTTGCAGTTGCGAGAGACTGTGTCTCTGCTTTGACAGAACGTTTCTCTGCCTCTGGAGACAGAGGTGCCCTCGCACCTGGCCATCCTGGGGGAGAGAGTAGAAAGGTGATCTTAAGGATCCCTGTTCAGGTGGCCGAAAGCGAAAGCCCATTTTCCCCTTGTGTTGGCTGTCTGATTTTTGGCCACACAGCTTGAGGGATCTCAGTTCCCCACCCAGGGACTGAACCGAGGCTGCAGCAGTCAGAGCCTGGAATCCTAACCGCTCGGCCGCCAGGGAACTCCCCCCGCCCCTTTGCAGTGTTGAACTGAGCTGGCACCCCTCTGCCCCTTACCCTCTCTGACCCTCAGTCTTCTCAAGTATAAAAGGGGGAAATACTAGTATCCAGTTACGGTGCTGCTGACGTGGTGAGGACAGAAATTAACGCGCGTGAAGCTGCCTTTGTGCTCACGGGAAGTGCTCAGTGAGGCGCAGCCAGCCCTGTTGGTAGTTTAACGACCTCAGGTAAACGCCTCCCCACCCCGGCCTCCTCGAGCCTTCCTTGGAGGCTGGAGGACTACGGATCTCTCGGCCTAGGCTGCCGCCCGGAGCCCTTCCTTGAATACAGTCAGTCCCACCGACTTCATCCTTCCGTTCGCTTTAGCCGGTCCTGTGGGGAAGGGACACGGTGCCAGCTGACTCCGGGGGGTGGGCTGCGGGACCGAGACCATGCTCGCTCTCTACTACACCCCGGAGCCTTGGAGTTCATCTTGGGGTCTTGCCTCTTCTCTCAGCGCTCCAGCGTAGGTAGGCGCCCTGTTGGAGGCCTCATTCTGTCATCTGCGACAGCTGCTTCCCTTGCACGCCACCTCTCCTTTAAGAACGGAGGGTGCCGTGTGCAGTTCCCACTCTTGTCCAGGTCGTGGAGCAGAGCCTCAGGTAGATACTGGCCGAGGGCGGATGGCGTTAGAGCCGAAGATTACAAAAAAATTCTTCCCCTGTACACCCATGGCTGATTCGTATCCATGTATGGCAAAAACCACTACAATATTGTAAAGTAATTAGCCTCCAATTAAAATAAATAAATTAATTAAAAAAATAATAAAGTGATGCTATTAAAAAAGAGATTATTTTGGCCGCACAGGCGTGGCATGTGGAACCTTCGTTCCCGACCAGGAATTGAACCAGTGCCCCTGCAGTGGAAGCAGAGTCTTAACCCCTGGACCTCCTGGGGGAGGCCCTAGAGCTGAAGTTCTAGAGGCGATGCTTCTGGGTTTTTTCTGAGTGACTCAGTGGGTGACATGGGGCAAGTCTCTTCCCTTCTCGGGCCTTTTCTCTCTCTCTGACAGTCTCCTTCTCCAGGGGATCTTCCCAACCCAGGGATCGAACCCAGGTCTCCTGCATTGCAGGCGGATTCTTTACCAGCTGAGCCACAAGGGAAGCCCGACAGTCAGGGATTCTTGCCTTTTTCCTCGTGGGGAGGGCCTAGTGATGTGAGTAGGGGGTGAGCCCCCTGGAAGAACTGTGAGAATGACTTCAAGTCCTGGGTAGCACCACTCTGCATCCCACCCCGCCCCACACTGGGGTTTGGACCCTGCATGAATCCCGCTTTGTCTCTCTGTTTACCTGGCTCCCAGTCCTGTGTGTGTTTCAAGGGAGCGCCTCGCTGTAACCCAGCTCTCCACTGGCACCCCATACGGCCCGCGTCCAGCTCCTGGCAGCCCGTGAAGCAGGTATTCAACTCGTCTCCTGACCACAGACAAAAAAAAAAAGCCTTTCTTTGTCCCTTCAAATCTTGTAGCTTTTCTTGGTTTTGGTCTTTGCAAGGTGGATCCTGACGTGTCCTCCTCAGAACAGGTCTGTGAGGAGGGGAGAGGGGGGTCGTTATTGCCCAGTTCACACGTGTGGATATCAGACCCAACGGCCGGTTTCCTGTGTAAGACTAGAACTCGCTTCTCTCACCTCTCAGGAGAGAGGAACAACTTAAAGGTCACCTTGAAACTGTCCCTAGAAGCCCAGGTGGAACTGTCCAAAAAGGAAAAGGTGACCTTTTTCTCTTTGGGAAGAAACGGCAGAATACCTGCGGGAGAGGGTGGGGAGGTCAGCTGGGGCCTGGGAGGGAGGTTCAGGTGGGAGCCCCGGGTCCCGGGCGCCTCCACTGGCCGTGTGGCCTGGGCTCCACCCAGCCGAGCCCCTCCCCTCTCTGTCCTGCCCCTCGCGGCCGCTCCCCCTCCAGTTCTGGCGGGACGGACAGACGAGGTCACAAAGTTAGGGCTCTGCCTCTGGTACCTGCGTGACCAGGCACCTGGAGTCTCTGAACCTGACTCGCCTCATCAGGAGGGTGAGGATGCCATCTCTTCCTTCCAGCATCAATACAGAGGCCGAACGTGGGATGCCCAGCATGGAGTCCCGCGCTGTGGCGGCTTTTCAGGGCCTGTTCAGGTTCCTCCCCTTTGGGCGGTCTTCCCAGGCCACTCCAGCCTACAGCCATTGCTTTCATTTATCCCCCAAAGCCGTATCCCTTATTGTTTATCCATAGCTTTGGCATCCGGCCTAGCCTGCCCTGTGACATCTCTTCTGTTGGGGGGCTGTGTGTTTTAAAAAGAATTACCATTTATTGAGTATCTGCAGAGTAGTGTCAGGCAGAAGTAATCTCGTTTAATTCTTACTAAAATTGGATGAGATAAAGGCTATCTCTGTTTCACAGATGAGGAAACAGCTCGGAGGGGTTATCCGCTGTGATGAGGAGCTGCTGTTCTCTGCTTGAGTCACGGCACAGCCTCCTCTCAGGGTACAGCTGCATCTCCCGCCCTCACGTTCCCCTCAGCAGATGCCTGGCCTCTGCAGGGAGTAGCTGCCCAGCTCACCGCACCTGCTAGCAGGGATTTTAGTACTCCTTGTCAGAGCTGGCGGCTTCCCAGGTGGCTCAATGGTAAAGAATCTGCCTGCCAATGCAGGAGACGTGGGTTCGATCCTTGGGTCAGGAAAATCCCCTAGAGAAGGAAATGGCAACCTACTCCAGTATTCTTGCCTGGGAAATCCCAAGGACAGAGGAGCCTGGCGGGCTACAGTTCATAGGATTGCAAAGAGTCGGACATGACTTAGTGCCTGAGCATGCGCGCCTTAGGGGCTGGCACTTGTTGATGGCAGGAGCTCTCACCCTCCACCAAGAGAGCCATCGGGGTTCTGTGCCGGCATCCTCTGTCCCCGCGACCCTACATGTGTGCACCTGAATCCCGCAGCCGGGCTGGGCCTATCCCTGTCCTCTGCTAGAGACCCTGCCTGCCATCTCTTTGCTCTCTCAGTGGTCTGACCCAGCTTGCTTCTTCCCTGCTTGGATGGGGAGGACCAATTAGAGGGTTCTTTCCTTTTGCTAGCAGGGGTGGCTAACCTTGTGATTACCATCTCTGGCCTCTGTGTGAGAAGGGTGCTGGGCTGCTTTGGGTAACCCTTGGGGCCCAGCAGGGTCCCCTGAGAGGCAACCTCTGTGTTGAGAGCAGGTGGTACAATTGTCTTTAGCCCTTTAAGGCAGGTGGAGTTTAGTACTAATTCCCATTAGTATTGTAACTTGTTTCCAAAGCACTTGCATATACACTGTTTAATTCTGATCTTCTCAATGGTCTTGCAGGCCAGAATAGCAGGTGGTGCTTTTGTTTTCGTTAATATTTATTTATTTGGCTGCACTGGGTCTTAGCTGCAGCACACAGGGAGCTTCAGTTTTCATTGTGGAATGGAAATTCTTACTTGGGACATGCGAGATCTAGTGCCCTGACCAGGGATCAAACCCAGACCCTAGCGTTGGGAGCACGGAGTCCTAGCCACTGGATCACCAGGGAAGCCCCTCGCAAGTAGTATTGATGTACCACTGCTGCTGCTGCTGCTGCTGCTAAGTCACTTCAGTCGTGTCCGACTCTGTGTGACCCCATAGACGGCAGCCCACTAGGCTTCCCGTCCCTGGGATTCTCCAGGCAAGAACACTGGAGTGGGTTGCCATTTCCTTCTCCAATGCATGAAAGTGAAAAGTGAAAGGGAAGTCACTCAGTCGTGTCCAACTCTTTGCGACCCCATGGACTGCAGCCTACCAGGCTCCTCTGTCCATGGGATTTTCCAGGCAAGAGTACTGGAGTGGGGTGCCATCGCCTTCTCCTTGATGCACCACTAATAACATCTAATGTACCAGATGTCATTTTACATCTAAGGAAACCTCAAGCAGATCACTTAACAAGTAAGGACTCAGTCCCCAGGCTTATAACCCAAGACCCTGTCCTCTTTCTTGCCTGGTCAGGTCATTGTGAAGGGAGACCGGAGGTCCCAAGAGGCTTTAGCTGGAGTAAATGACCAGACACATCGCTGTTGGTAACCTGAACGGTTGACAGGAGGGACAGTTTCCTCTTGGAGGAAGGACGGGCGAAAGGAGCATGGTGGTTTGGGTTGCTCTGGAGCCCAGGCCACCTCAACTCCAAGTCCTTGACCCCTCACACACCTCACACACGCCTAGTATTTGTATGAAGAAAGAGTGTGAGCGTGTGACGGCTGACTCAGCCTTGGGGTCTGTCCTTCTCCTAGTCTGTGGAGCAGCAAGCTTTTTAAATGGAGAGCTTTCCCTTTCCCTTGATGTGTTGCAGGCCCTCTGGGAAGAGAAGGGAGAGGCAGAGGAGTGAATTACAGCAGAAAGCATGCGGGATGGGGCAGAAGAGGGAAAGTCAAGAGACCTGGGATCTGGTTCCAGCTTTTTGCCGCTTGGGTGACCTTTTAGGCAAGGCACTGCTTCTCTGAGCCCTCATTGCCTCATTCGGAGTATTTATATTAAATACTTGGTAATTATGTGAGCCGTCACATATCAAGCTCCTGTTTGAGACGCTGTGTCAGATATTGCCCAGCTGGAAAGCACTGGGGTTGAAGCTCAGATCCGTGTGACTTTGGAGCTTGTGTTCTTTTCATCATCATGCCTGATTCCCTTTCAGTTCAAAAGTTTTCTTTCTCCCATGATCATTTTAAAATAGGGAGGGAATGAAGGCATTTCAAGTCTTGGCTGCTCTCTGTGAATCATTTCTTGGGTTGGGGAGGGTGGTAAAACTGTGCACCCCCCTCCCCTGCAAAGCCTTGCTGTGAAGCAAATAGGCCTTCTCGGAGGTGGTGGCATTCAGAAACATGGGAGGGACCTGGGCTCCCTTCGGGAACGCCAGCCTGTGTGCAGCTGGCTGGCAGGCCTGCCTCTCTCCCTCTGTCCTCCTGTCTCCCTACCCCCCCACCCTGCCCCCCTTTCCTTCCGTGGTGGGGAGAGAAGGCTCACTCAGCAAACCCAGGACCTGGGTTATCCCTGAGTCATCCATCGCCTGTGTGGGCCTCCTTCTGCAGCGCTCACTCCCCCTGCAAACGTCTGAGTCAGACACGTCTCCCCAAGGTTGTCTGCACACACTGCTCTGGGCCCGACCATCTCTTCAGATGCCGACAAGCATCAACTGGTACTTTAAGGCAGCCCGTGATTACATGTGGGTATTTTTAATCTTATAGGCTAATCTAATTTTAACTGAACTAGGTTTTGAGTTGGGCTCGGATCAGTGGACTGCCCCCACCCGCTTCCCTGAGATCGTACTGACTTCATTTCCTTCCCCCCTAAAGTTCTATCAACACATGAGGCCAGTTTGGGGGTCTGTTAGGTCAGATGTGACCCCTGAGTTCTGACACTGACTTGATGAGAGCCTGGAGTTTCCCCAAATTACCCAGGCAAGCGCTTTCCTGAAAAGATAGCATCCTTAAGCAGCTCTGAGCAAGTAAATGGAGAGCTTTCCCTTTCCCTTGATGTGTTGCAGGCCCTCTGGGAAGAGAAGGGAGAGGCAGAGGAGTGAATTACAGCAGAAAGCATGCGGGATGGGGCAGAAGAGGGAAAGTCAAGAGACCTGGGATCTGGTTCCAGCTTTTTGCCGCTTGGGTGACCTTTTAGGCAAGGCACTGCTTCTCTGAGCTCTCATTGCCTCATTCGGAGTATTTATATTAAATACTTGGTAATTATGTGAGCCGTCACATATCAAGCTCCTGTTTGAGACGCTGTGTCAGATATTGCCCAGCTGGAAAGCACTGGGGTTGAAGCTCAGATCCGTGTGACTTTGGAGCTTGTGTTCTTTTCATCATCATGCCTGATTCCCTTTCAGTTCAAAAGTTTTCTTTCTCCCATGATCATTTTAAAATAGGGAGGGAATGAAGGCATTTCAAGTCTTGGCTGCTCTCTGTGAATCATTTCTTGGGTTGGGGAGGGTGGTAAAACTGTGCACCCCCCTCCCCTGCAAAGCCTTGCTGTGAAGCAAATAGGCCTTCTCGGAGGTGGTGGCATTCAGAAACATGGGAGGGACCTGGGCTCCCTTCGGGAACGCCAGCCTGTGTGCAGCTGGCTGGCAGGCCTGCCTCTCTCCCTCTGTCCTCCTGTCTCCCTACCCCCCGACCCTGCCCCCCTTTCCTTCCGTGGTGGGGAGAGAAGGCTCACTCAGCAAACCCAGGACCTGGGTTATCCCTGAGTCATCCATCGCCTGTGTGGGCCTCCTTCTGCAGCGCTCACTCCCCCTGCAAACGTCTGAGTCAGACACGTCTCCCCAAGGTTGTCTGCACACACTGCTCTGGGCCCGACCATCTCTTCAGATGCCGACAAGCATCAACTGGTACTTTAAGGCAGCCCGTGATTACATGTGGGTATTTTTAATCTTATAGGCTAATCTAATTTTAACTGAACTAGGTTTTGAGTTGGGCTCGGATCAGTGGACTGCCCCCACCCGCTTCCCTGAGATCGTACTGACTTCATTTCCTTCCCCCCTAAAGTTCTATCAACACATGAGGCCAGTTTGGGGGTCTGTTAGGTCAGATGTGACCCCTGAGTTCTGACACTGACTTGATGAGAGCCTGGAGTTTCCCCAAATTACCCAGGCAAGCGCTTTCCTGAAAAGATAGCATCCTTAAGCAGCTCTGAGCAAGATTCAGAAGTCCTGTTCCTTCCATAGTCCCCTTCCCAGTCCCTTGGGGGGGGACACTTGCCCCCTAAGCCCAGACTGGCCCTTCCACAGCGCTGGGCCTATTTGAGACCAGGTCATGGAAGGCAAAGAGGTGACATCACAGACGTGTACCAGCAGAGTCTATAAGTTCACCAAAATAAGAAGCAGTTAACATTTACATAGCACTTCTGTGTGCCAGACAAACTCACAGAGGCTCTGGCTTTGGGCTGGCCAGCCAGGACTGAGGGCAGCTAATTAATTCATCTGTTCCAGCTGAGGTCGTAGAGGGAAATGAGCCGAAACCCACCAGCAGGCTCTGAGCTTGGCGGCCCATCGGGGAACCAGGAAGAGTGAGAGACCCAGGCCCGGCTCACCGGGAGCTTCCAGTCTGCTTGGAGAAAATGGTCTCTCTGTACTGAGGGCTGGGCGGACTCCTGGCAGAGGCAAAGTTCAGAGGGAAGAGGCAGTGCCCGAGGGCACAGATGGTTAGGGAAGGCTTCTCAGAGGAGGGGGAACTTGAGCCAGTCTTGAAGATGGAGAGGAATTAGGGAAGCAGGCAGGACAGAGAGAGCTATTCTTAGTACGGGATTCCTACCAGAATGTCAGCCCCTTGAGGGCAGAGCCTTTGTTTGCTTTCTCCTCTGTGCCTGGCATGGAAGAAGGGCTCCGAGAGATCTGAGGGGACGAGTGAGTGTATGACTGACTTCCATGCAGAGATAGTGTCCGTGGGAAGCGTTTGAGGCAGCCAGGAGACCCGCCTGACACAGAGGGACGTCAGGCGCCAGCCAGCCCCTGCCTCTCCCATCTCCCTCTGCTTCGCGCTAATGGAGGGTCTGCAAGGGCATCCTCTCAGAGCTGGGTGGGGTCTTTCTGGGAGAGTCTGGATCCATTTGGTTTGCCCTCAATTTGTGTAAGTAAAAGCAAGATATCAGAGCTTCCTCAGGGAGCCGCCAAGAGCCCTAATTGAATTTAGCTTTTCCCGGTAAGATTCCTCAAGTCATCAACCGCACCATGACTGTGAATTAATGAGACCAGTGGCCATAAACTATGCAAAAAGGCAGTCTCGCTAATTTATAGTTTACCCGGACAGGAGGACTTAAGGCTTCTCTTTGTTTCTATTTGTGTGTTGGAGGTAGGCTGGGGCCAGAATCTCCTCTTGGTGGCAGATTTATTTTTATAATTTGAATACATAAAACACATTCATGGTAAAACAAAACAAACAAAAATAAAATCTAGCAGTAGAGAAGGGTATTAAGGTAAATGTTAGCCTCCTCACTTCTCTGACCACCTCCACTGTCACACTCCCCAGAGGTTACCCCTGTTAACTTTCTTGTGCACCTTTTCAGAAACTCTCATGCATGTATGAGTGTGGGAGTGTGAGGACAAATTTAGCTTTTTTAAAAAAGTGTATTTTTTAAAATTTGATGTTTATATTTGGCTGTGCTGGGTCTTCATTGCTGTGCAGGCTTTTGGGGGCTACTCTCCGGTTGCAGTGCACAGGCTTCCGACTGCTGTGGCTTTTCTTGGGCAGAGCACAGGCTCTAGAGCAGGCGGACTCCGGTGGTTGCATCATGTGGGCTCAGCAGTTGTGGTTCCTGGGCTCTAGAGACTAGGCTCATGGGCTTAGTTGCTCCGTGGCACGTGGGATCTTCCCAGACCAGGGATCAAACCCATGTCTCCTGCACTGGCAGGCGGATTCTTTACCACTGAGCCACCAGGGAAGCCCCCAGTTTTAGTTTTTATAAAGCCACTTGTGTAAGGAAAAGAGCTCTAGGCTTGGAATCAGGGACTGGGTCTATGAATCAGGGACCTCTTTCTATGAATATTGATCTGTGGCACGTCATTTTGCTTTCCTGGGCCTTAGTTTCCCTGTCTGCCGGTTTCAGTTGCTGAAAGGCTCTCTGGGACATTCCCATCCTGCTCTTGTGAGGCCTGAGCAGCCTGGCTCTTGGAGGGAGATTTCCGCAGCCCCATTGTTTTGGGGAAGGGTCCACTGCAGTCATGAACCCTGGTTTCAAAGCACAGAATTCTCATATTCACGATCACAGTCATCTCCAACTGGTTCAGGGTTATGGGGTTAAATAAGTGGGTCCATAGAGAGCCAGCTCTCTTGCTTGGGAAGAAAGTACAGGTGGGAACTTGTGTGGCTCTGACTGAGATGCTGAGGGGCTCAGAGAGGAGGAGAAGAGATGAGGGAAGGCTCCCTGGAGGAGGTGATCTTGAGCAGTGGGCCAGATGAAGAAGAGGAACATCACTTGACGGTGGTGGGAGGCTTGCTATTAGAAGGGATCCTGGCTTAGGTGAGAGAAGGGACTGGGTGACCTGCTTTTCTTCTAGGATCTAGGTTTCTAAGAATCTTTCTGAGTCCTTGATGGAGTTTGGGGGCCCATGGTACCCCCCAAAATATTCTACAAATGTTTGTGTGTTTTTATCGAGGAAGAAAGCCCATAGTAGCCACAGATAGCAACAGGATCTATTCCCCGCACCCCCACCCCCGCCAGAAACATTAAGAGCTTTGACCCTTTGTCCTGTGGGAATCTGAAGACCGGTAAAGGACTTTCCTCAGATGAGTGTGTGTTAGCTGCTCAGTCGCATCTGATTCTTTGCAGCTCCATGGACTGTAGCCCACCAGGCTTCTCTGTCCATGGAATTCTCCAGGCAAGAATACTGGAGTGGGTAACCATTTCCTTCTCCAGTGGATCTTCCTGACCCAGGGATAGAACCCAGGTCTCCTGCATTGCAGGCAGATTCCTTACCATCTGAGCCACCAGAAGTGGTAGTTAAGTCTGTCCTCAGTGGGGTTTGCCGGGGAACTGCAGAACTCCTTCTTGGCACGAGGAATGAACCCTGTTAGAATAAGCAAGCTGTGTCCTGGGAGAAGAGAGGGAAAATGACTCTGTAAAGTAGAGAAAAGCTTTTTTGGATTGGGGATCAAAGCAGACAAGAGAGGCCCCCCTTGCCCAGGCTGGCAAGGTACTAGGTTCATTCTGCCCCCTGGTCTGCTGGGTTTCCAGGGTATGAGCAGTGCTCACTGCTCATAGGCAGAGGTCACTCAGGCCTTCTGCCATTTTTCTGTTTTAAGTGGCCAAGGCCCAGACAGTCCTCTGAGACTCTGTTAGGTGAAACAGCTACCTTGGAGGCAGTAGAAACATGGCCTTGCCTCGGAAGGGGATAAGCTTTGAAGGCATAATACTAGGCAGTCTTGATTGGCCTCTGCTATTTCTTGGATTGAGGACCGCCACCTCTTGCTCTGACCCTGCTTCTGGGAGTGAAAATAGAGAATATTATTCTACCTGAAGGATATTAGAGGTAGAAGGAACCTAATCATAGCCTGTGGTCCCCGGACCCAAAGGGGAACTGGAGATGTTTTGATCCAGTCCTCTCATCTCCCCATTAAGGCGCAGAGAGGATGTGCCCAGTGTCACATGAATTAATGGCAGAGGGAGGGCTTTCCCTGTTCTGTTAACTAACCCAGGGGTCTCTAGGCAGTCAGAGCTGGACCAAGAGGCAGGGCCATGGTCTTTGGCCTGGATGTTGGTATCTGAGCAGTGGCAGCTCTCTGCATGCATGCTTAGTCACTTCATTTGTATCTGACTTTGCAACCCTGCCAGGCTCCTCTGTCCCTGGGATTCTCCAAGCAGGAATACCGGAGTGGGTTGGCTGCCATCTCCTACTCCAGGAGATCTTCCCGACCCAGGGATCAAACCCATGTTTCCTAGAGCTCCTGCATTGGCAGGCGGATTCTCTACTGCTGAGCCACCGGGGATACCTGTAGCTCTCTAGTGGGCCCTAAAAGCCTAAGGAAGGGCGCTTCCTGCTGGACTTTCTGTCAGAAGAGCTGTTCCTGGCCAGGAAGCCATTTGGCTTTGTCCAGACAGGTCCTTGCAGGAGAACCAAGTGCAGGCCTTGCAACCCAGAAGCTTCTGTTCTCACCCATCAGATTCTTCAGGCCTGTGACGCCTTTACAAACCAGCAAAGAGCCTGAGAGCTCTGCTTTTTATTGGATCTTTGCCATCAGTCCGGGGGATGAGATCTTATCTCCTAGGGCCAGGGCCCAAGGAATCTGGATGTCATACCATGTAGGCAGGATGCCAGCATGGAGGTAGGGCATCCTACAGGTAGGATTTAGATGAGACGCTTGAGCTCACCCCACTGAGCCCAGCCCAAGGCTCTGAGTACAGCTCAGTGCAGGAGGGGAGTCGGCACCCTACCACACCCTCTGGGCCTGCCTGACTGGTGGAGCTAATAAAGACGCACAAGAACTGCTTTTCTCAAGGAGCTTAAGGACTCATCTGAGGAATTCAGTGCAGATGCAGAAGAGTCAGGCAGTAGAAACTGGGTGTGAGTCGAGGTGCAGATAGAATTCTTTGAGGGTAGAGAGGAGGCAGAAAGACCTTCCTGGGACTTGCCCAGTGGTCCAGTGGCCAGGACCCCGTGCTCCCAATGCAGGGGGCCTGGTTTCAATCCCTTGTCAGGACTCTAGATCCCACAAGCTGCAACTCAGACCCAGTACAACCAAAATTAAATAAATAAATATTAGAAAAATAAAAAAAGGAAGACCTCCCTATCTTGGAGGACCAAGGAGGCTTCATAGAGATGACTGGTGAACTAGGCCTTGAACAACAGGTAGGATTTAGATGAGACGCTTGAGTGAAACAGGGCTTACTGGGCACAGCCCAAAGCTTTGACTTGGGGCAGGACTTTCGGATTGCAGAGAGTGGCCCAGAGCAGTTTCCTCAGGAAGCATGGTAGTTAGAAACAGAGGCTTTGCAACTTGACAGACCTGGGTTCAAATCTTAGCTCAAATCTGTAGTGACTTGGGCAAGTCACTTTCCCTGTTTGAGTCTCAATCTGATGATCCCTGACATGGGGATCTTCCCAGGCGGCATGAGTGGTTAAAGAACCTGCCTGTCAGTGCAGAAGATATAAGAGATGCAGGTTTGATCCCTAGGTCAGGAAGACGCCCTGGAGAAGAAAATGGCAACTCACTCCAGTATTCTTGCCTGGAGGGGCCTGGCAGGTACTATCCATGGGGTCACCAAGAGTCAGACGCAACTTAGCACGCACGCGTGCAAACATGGGGTAACTCCTGGCAGAGGTGTCGGGAGGATTCAGGGAGAGTGCCCTCGTAAGATGCGTGACAGAGTTTGACACATTCTGAACATAATGATCAGGAGGAGGAGAAATCGTGGCTTATTTTCTGTGACTCCTGAATCTCCAGCAACTGAAAAATCACTCAGCAAGACTTCCTGATCCCTGCTGGGCATCCAGTGCTGTGCTAAATGCAGGGGTGAGGTGGCTGCGGATAAATAAAATTTATTATTTCAGTGAAGTGGGTGGAGCGCTTTTGAGCATGCATCAGAAAACCTTTTGGAGAGATACTGTCATTCTCCTTTATACAAACGAGAAAACTGAGGCCCGGAGCGCTTGGGTGACTTGCCTAGGATCACATAGCCTGACTGCGGCACAGCTGAAGCCAGACCCAGGGCTTCCCATGCCACGTGCTGCGCTGTATCTCCTACATAACAGTCCTTTCCCCACCTCGCTGGAGTAGCAAGACTTACCACTTGAAGCATTTAATGAGCAAAGCGAGATTTTGTATGACAATTTGATATGTAACTATAAAAGCACTAAATTTTGCAGAACAGATGATGATTTTTAAAATAGACTCAACTCTGATGAGGTGCCAGGTGATTTGTGCCAGTGTTAAGGGCAGAAGATTCTGTCACTTCATAACTGCATCACCTTGTCTGAGCCTCAGTCTCCACAAGTAAATGGGATAATGTCTGTAAAGCCCCGAGCACATCATAAGTGCTCAGAAATGGGAGTTACCACCATCCTGTAGCATTAAAGGAAGAGGAGGGAACTTCCTGGTGGTCCAGTGGCTAGGACTCTGTGCTCTCACGGCTGAGGGTGTGGATTCAGTTCCTGGCAGGGAACTAAGATCCCACAAGCTACAAAGTGTGACCGAAAAAAAAAAAGAAAAGAAATTGTTTTAAAAGAAGAGGAGAGGGTGAAGTCTAGCAGTGGAGGATGATTTTAGGTAAGGGGGCTGGAGGATGTTGGGGTAGGGCTGACTGTCATCGTGACTGGGATGAGCATAAAATGAGACCATGAGCTGAAGTGTCTGAGTTTGATCGTCAGTTAGGAGTCAGTCCACCCTAAAGGAAATCAGTCCTGAATGTTCATTGGAAGGACTGATGTTGAAGCTGAGACTCCAATACTTTGGCCACGTGATGCAAAGAGCTGACTCATTTGAAAAGACCCTGATGCTAGGAAAGATTGAAGGCGGGAGGAGAAGGGGACGATAGAGGATGAGATGGTTGGATGGCATCACCAATTCGATGGACATGAGTTGCGTAAACTGTGGGAGTTGGTGATGGACAGGGAGCCCTGCAGTCCATGGGATCGCAAAGAGTCGGACACAACTGAGCGACTGAACTGGACTGGGAATGGGGAGAGACACACTCAGTTAACACTGATTCATGCCTGATAAATGCAGTGCTAAAGAAGGAAAGATGAATGAATATAATCCAAGCCTCACGGGAGAGGCTGGTGTATAAACAGGCACTCGCCGTGTGCTGTGAAGTGCCGCAGCAGGGCCCTCAGAACTGTGGGCTCATGGGAGGTATTGGGCGGCGGGCGATGGATCAGGAAGGCTTCCCGGAACTTGACGGTTAAGCAGGAGTTTGCTCATCTCACATGGAGGGGGCACTGGGGCAAGGCGAGACGTGGGTGATGCGGAGCATAGATGATGCGGAGTCATCGACTTGTGCTTTTGAAACGCACGGCACATCCTTCATTCCCTCCACGTCACCCCCAAACGTGCTTCATCCACCTGCCTGGCTGGGCAGAGAAGCCGAGCCTCCCCGCGGAGTAGTGAGCACCCGGGATGGGTGTCCTCAGACACAGGCGGTCAGGGAGGAGCTGCCCTTGAGTGAGACCTCCGGGTGCCTGGCCTTGTGCTGAGGGCTCCACGCAGCCTGTCATGGTCTGAGTGTCCCCGCAACCCTGAAGGGTGCGAGTCTGGTGTCTGCCTTTATCCACCTTACAGCTGCCTCGGGAAAGTGACAAGAGGGAATGATGACGTGCTCCCTGATAGCTGCTGTGGTGGTGGTGGTTGAGTCACTAAGTCGTGTCCAGCTCTTGCGACCCCATGGGCTGTATCCTGCCAGGCTCCTCTGTCCATGTGATTTCCCAGGCAAGAATACTGGAGTGGGTTGCCGTTTCCCTCTCCAGGGGATCTTCCCGACGCAGGGATCGAACCCAGATCTCCTGCATTACAGGCAGATTCTTTACCAACTGAGCTATGAGAGAAGCTCCTGTAATAGCTGTGCCACTGCCTGAAGCCCAGGAAGACTTCAGGGAGGGGAGAAAGGAGGCTGGAATGGGCATGAAGACTTCAGGGAGGGGAGAAAGGAGGCTGGAATGGGCATGAAGACTTCAGGGAGGGGAGAAAGGAGGCTGGAATGAGCAGAGAGATTTCAGGGAGGGGAGAAAGGAGGCTGGAATGAGCAGGGGTCTTTGTGCCGCTGTCTTCACCAGACCCTCACGTGGTGGTGGTGGGGTGGCAGGTCAGGTGAGGGTCGCAGCACGTGCTGAGGGCATGGGTGGGCAGCTGAGAGGAGGCCCGGTCAGCTGGGGGGAAAGTCTGGGCTGGGGGTCGCTGAGAAATAAGATTGGGTAGGTGGACTGGGCTGGATTGAGAGCATCTAGACCTCCAGCCAGGGGGCTGCTGACTCACAGGCCTCTCTGAATGGGAGGACAGACGGCTCCACGGGTCGAATGGAGCCCCTGCCTTGCGTTTCCACCTCTGTCCAAGCCACGACGAACGTCTCTAACCCGGTAACTCCAGCAGTCTCCTGGCCCACTCCCCTCCACCTGTAATCAGCCCTCCACAGAGCAGCCGGCGCAGTTCATCTAGAAATGTAACCAGCAACATGGTGTTCCCGTGTTTGCTGACAAGTATCCGACTCTTTGTGAGTCCATGGACTTGTAGCCCGCCAGGCTCCTCTAACCATGGGATTTTGCCAGGCGAGAATACTGGAGTGGGTTGCCATTTCCTCCTCCAGTTCCTGTGTTTAAAATCTTTCAGTTGCTTCCTGATGAACTTGGGATAAAATCCAGGAGAGGTGTGGCCCATCTACCCCTCTCTCCTTCACTCCCTGCTACTCTTTCCCCTGCTTCACTCACACCAAGCTTCTTGGGTTCCTCAAACCAACCAAGCCTTCCTTACCAGACCTCTTCCTCCATGGGGCCACGGCTCTTGCTTTCCCCCACCTGGAAGACTGCTTGGAGACGGCCACAGGCTGGCTGCCTCGTTCAGGCTCTAAATCAGATGTCACCTCTTCAGATAGGCCTTCCTGGCCACCTAGTCTAGCATGTAGCTCCCGTCACCACCCCCCACCCCGGCCCACACGCTTCTGGGTGCTGAGGTCACAGCCAGGAACAAACTGAGGAGCCTCCTGACATCAGGGGGTTCTCAGGCCAGCGCGTGGTGTTGGACAGTGGACACAAGGTCAGGCGGCGATAAATGGCCTGAAGGAAATAGATGGGAGAAAGACGTGCTGCTTTGGATGGTCAGCGAAGCCCTCTCTAGGGAGCTGGCTTTTGAGCGGAGCACATGACAAGAAGGAGCCTATCTTTCAAAGATCAGGGCCCCTGAAGAGAGCATGTTTGAGGAACCTGGGGTGGAGTAAGAGGGAGGGGGTGGTGTGAGGACAGAGAGGAAGGTGGGAGCCAGATGCTGCTCGGCCCGTGGGCCTTGGGTTAGGCATCGGATCGGGTTCTGGGTGCGCTGCCGCTGAGCCGGGCCGGGACGCACAGACCACTGGTCTGACCCGGGGAGGGCAGGGATGGGGTGAGCACCCTAGGGGTCAGAGACGGCTCCCAGAGCTGGCCCAGGCTCTGGGCTGGCCACAGCGAGCTGAGCAAAGCAGGACACTGGCCCAGGGCCATTCTGCCAGGTCTGTGAGAACAGGAGCAGAGCTTGGGAACAGTCAGCTCTGGCCAGGCTGGGAGCAGGAAGGAGAGCCCGGTTCAGAGAGGAGTGGACCAGGAGTGGGAGCGGGGTGAGAGCACGTGGGGCGGGGAGGGGCCAAGCGAGGTGCCAGCCTCTGCTGGACTCCCGGCCCAGCCCTGCACCCCACCCCGCCCCAGGCAGGATGTCACCAGACCTGTCATGTGGGAGGCGTGGCACTGCTGAGCCCCAGGACCCTGACATGCCTGTTCCCGGCTGAACCCTGGGCGCACGTCGAGGTGCCAGCCTCTGCTGGACTCCCGGCCCAGCCCTGCACCCCACCCCGCCCCAGGCAGGATGTCACCAGACCTGTCATGTGGGAGGCGTGGCACTGCTGAGCCCCAGGACCCTGACATGCCTGTTCCCGGCTGAACCCTGGGTTCACGTGGCCTGGGGAGTTATCAGGCCCAGAAAGGGCTGGCCTGGAATCAGAGAATTAGACTCGATTGTTGAGAGGGATCCTAGAGACAGAGTCAGGAGTTCAGGAGGTGTAATGGAAAAAGATAAGGGCGGTGGGGATTAGGAGGCCTGGACTCGAATCCTGGCTCCTGCTCGCCCAGCTGTGCGGTGACTGATGGGCGGCGTTGGGAGGTTTGGTGACGGTGCTGTGGGGAGCACCCAGCAGCGAGGGCTCATCTGTGGCCCAGCCCCCTGTGTCACAGAGGAGGAAGCAGAAGGCCAGGGAGGAAATGGCTTGCCCACAGGCCGCAGGGGGCGGTGGCAGAGCTGGGTTAGTTCGGGTCTCAAGCCCTGGTCTGGAGCTCTTCCCGCGGTGGTGGGAGGGGGCCCTCGCTCCTACTGGGTTCCAAGGGATGAGCCCGCTGCCCCCGGCACCCCACCTTCTCCTCGACTCGCCTCTGAGCACCTACTATGTACGCATATGCAGGGCTGTGCAGGAGGCAGCTGACAGTTCTGTGTGGGAAATAGACATGCAAACAGCTTAAATACAAGGCAGGCTGAAGGGACGCCGGCAGGAGGCGCGATGCAGCGTGGGCCCTGGTGGCAGACGGGCTCCGTTCTGGCGCTGTCGCTTAGAACGGAGTGGTGGTGGGCCCGGACCAGAGTCGGGCCCCCGTGGAAAGGCCTCTGACCCGCAGCCGAGCAGTGAGGACGACTGAGCAGCGAGGACGGCAGTACAGTGGCGGCAGCTGCAGAGGTTTGGGAGGGAGGTGTGACGCCCTTCAGACCGTGGCTGAAAGGCCTGTGTTTAGGACGAAGGCCCTCCTGGCAGGTGGAGAATGAACTCGGTGAAGTTTTCCCCCATGTTCTTGGCTCTGGGAATGTTCCACCTCCTCCCTCCACAGATAATTATCCTTCCTAAGAAACTGATCAGATGGGAAGCTGCAGGAAGTGGTTTGGGACAAGGACTGTGTAGGAGTTGGGGGGAGAGCAGAAAGGATGTCGCAGGAGAGGGGATCGGTGCCAAGCAGCGGGAGGTGGCTCCCTTTGGAGGGGGTGGGGGAGCCTGGGCAGGCTGGAAATTTAAAGCATAGGGCGGTGGCTCTGGGGAATCCAGCTTCCTCAAAGCTCCTCGGCCCCTGGTCCCTGGTGGGGAAGAAGGTGAGATCAACTGGCTGGGTCTGGGTTTTCTGAGTCAACAGGAGCTGGGGTCCTAATGGGCTTCCTAGGTGGCACTATGGGAAAGAACCCACCTGTCAGTGCAGGAGACATAGGCGGTGCAGTTTCAATCCCTGGGTCGGGAAGATCCCCTGGAGAAGGAAATGGCAACCCACTCCAGTGTCTTGCCTGGGAAATCCCATGGACAGAGGAGCCTGGCGGGCTACATTCCATAGAGTTGCAGAGCTGAGCATGACTGAAGTGACTTAGCACTGAGAACGGGGTCCTAATGGGAGAATGTGAGGCAGCAAAGTCGGATGGCTGGAGCACTGGGCCAGGGGTTTGAGCTAATCCCAAGCCCACCTCTGCTGCTTAGCTGTCCTTCCACATTTGAAATCCCATCGTTGTGGCCCAGGGCCTATTATGGCAGGTGGATGGGTGTGCGCAAGGCTTCCTCTCCCTGCATGGAGCACTCCAGCCATCCCAGCTCCCAGTAGGCTCAAGACTTGAGCTGTGGGCCTGGCCTCTGCTCCCTTTTGGCCTCGCGGGTTAAACTGCAGCCCTCAGCATGCTGAGCCTTCCAGGGAGCTGGGCTCCACCCACTTGGTGTGAGCAGGTGACTGAACCGCAGTGACTGGTGGTTAATATCGAGCAAGCCAATCTTAAAACCCAGGGGCAAGAATGCTTCTGCAGAGAGACACAGGGACTCTTTGGGGAGATTCAGGGCATCCTTTGGGCAGTCAGGGTTCAGTGTGGCCTGGCGGCTTAAGGTCTTCAGAATCTAACAGACCTGGTTTTGAACCTCAGCTCTATTCCCTTCGAGCTGTATGGCCTTGGGCTAACGACCTGTGTAACCCGTGAGCGTTATTTTTTTCTGGAAATAATTCTCACCTGCATTTTTTCAAAAACCTTTCCCCCTCTGTTTATTTAATGGAGGAGTAATATACATCCATGGGGCTTCCCTGGTGGCTCAGGGGTCAAGAATCTGCCTGCGGTGCAGGAGATGGAGGAGACACCAGTTCGATCTCTGGGTTGCGAAAATCCCCTGGAGGAAGGCATGGCAACCCACTCCAGTATTCTTGCCTGGAGAATCCCCATGGACAGAGGAGCCTGGCGGGCTACAGCCCATGGGGTGCAAAGAGTTGGACACGACTGAGCGACTGAGCGTGCATGTACCTACGTATGTACATACAGTAGGTTACACTGATCTTAACGTATACATGCAGCTTGCTGATTATTTACAAATATTTGCACCCAGACGGAGATAGAGGACGAAGGCCCTCCTGGCGGGTGGAGAATGAACTCGGCGACCCCTCTGCCTTCCCCAGTTTGTACCCCCACGTGCCCCCGAGAGGGCCACCATTCTGACTTCCACCATTGTCACTGGTTGTGCCTGTTCTTCGACTCTGTGCACCTACAGTCGGACACAGGGACCCTTTGTATCTGGCTTCTTTTGCCCAGTGTTTCCTGGAGGTTCCCCTTTATCTTCGCCTGTCCCAGCGGTTTGTTCTTTCTGTAGCTGTGTGTGGTATTGCCTTGTGTGAGTAAGCCATAGTTGATTCATTGTCCTGTTAATGGGCATTTGGGTTGGTTCCCTTTTTTGACAATTATGAATAAAGCTGCTATGAATATTCTTATACTCCATAGGGTCTTTGTGAAAATTGAGATAAACAATTACAGCAACATGTTTAATACTGAGATTTTTTTTAAGTCATTTATTTCAAATTTTTATTTTTTTTGGCTGCACCATGCAGCATCCAGGGTCTAGTTCCCCAACCGTGGATCAAGCCCACACCCCCACTTTGGACCACCAGGGAAGTCCCCCTAATACTGAGTTTTGACTTAGATCTGGTGCTCAGAAAATTCCACCCAGATTTTTGTTGTTGTTGTTTGTAAAAATAAAAATAACAAAAACAAACCAACAAACACTACATGAGTATTTAAAGAAAAATATTCAGGTCATATCCTTTTCACTCCACCTCTCCTTACCCGCCCTGCTCCTCAGAGCCACCCCCCACACCCCTGCTTAGAACCGATCACTCTTCACATTCAGTGGGTCTGCCCGACTTTTCCCTACAGTTGTATGATGTTCTTTTTAATAAAAATAGTTTAACAATAATAATCATGCTGTCCATAGTATTTTGTGACTTCACTTTTGTCATTAAATCTGATCTTTTAAGAGTCCCCTTATCCGCCTCCGTGGAGCAGTTTCGAGAGAGACAGGCTAGGTGAACTCTTGAACTGGTCTCTCGGTTCTTCCACCCTCGCCTGGCGCGACTGCCCTCAGCTTTCCTCTGTGTGGAGCCCAGGGTGCAAGGCCTGGCTCAGTTGTGCCCTATCTGAGTATGTTTTTGGGCTTAAGTGCCTTGAGCTTTGGGGTTTTTTTTTNGGTGAACTCTTGAACTGGTCTCTCGGTTCTTCCACCCTCGCCTGGCGCGACTGCCCTCAGCTTTCCTCTGTGTGGAGCCCAGGGTGCAAGGCCTGGCTCAGTTGTGCCCTATCTGAGTATGTTTTTGGGCTTAAGTGCCTTGAGCTTTGGGGTTTTTTTTTTCCTGTCTTTGACTTAGGAGAACCCATACTTGCCTCAGAAGGATGCTATGATGTTTACATGAGACCAAGTGTGGGGAAAAGACAAAGCAAAATGGAAAGTGATGCGTGTGCGCTGGTTATTATGTAAAATCAGAGGTGCCAGAGTTAGAGGAGGCCTCTGAGAAGCTAACTCAGCCCAGCGTCCGACACACTGAGGAAACAGTGGCCTGGGGAAGGTCATGGAGCCAGCAAGTGATGGAGCCAGACCTGAACCGAGGGAGCTGTTGGAGCTACAGCGTCCCAGGGGACACCCCACCCCGATTCCACTCTCTCTGGACCAGAGCTTGGCTCTCATCAGTCCACTTCCTATCTGTGGGGACTCCCTGCTAGGGAGGAAGGGTGCTCTAGAAAATTTCCCAGGCTCAGTCTCTCCCCTGGTTCCTGGCTGAGGCCACTGGGCGCTAGAAATTCCAGGCAGTGGTGTGGTTCCCCACCCTTCCCTGGTTCAAGAGTGCAGAGATACAGGAGGGTGGGGGGGGGCAGAGGAGCCTCGGATGGGAAGGAGACGCAGCCCTGGTCTGGGACCTGAAGACCCGGGCTCTGCCCCACGGAGCTCGCTTCCTCCCCCTTAGAAGCCAAGCTAGCACCCCTGCTCCTGTCCTCTCAGACAGACAAGGCCTGGATCTGAGTAGTCAGCTTGTAGCTCAGTGTCCAGGTCTCCTGAAACTTCGCCCTCACAGCTTCTGCAGGAGAGCTGTGGGAGGTCTCCCGGGCCGGGGAGATTACAACCTAGGCTGAGGTCAAGAATCTGGAAGCAAAGGCCTGACCAGCGTGGGCTGAGCCTCTGCCTCACCACCCGGCTCCTTCCCAGGAAGCATTTAGTGTGATAAGATACCGGCCCAGGTGGGCCCCACTTTGCTTGGTGTTACCGCCTGCAGTGCCAGGCACACAGTGGCGCAAGTGACTCCTGCGCTCCGGCCCCTGCCTGTCTCGGAGCCACAGCTCATTGTGAAAGCACCCCGGGCAGTGATATCAGGGAGCCGGGCAGGCCCTTCCTTGGGAGTGCCCTGTTGGTCCAGGGTGGAGCTTGGGGACAGCCTCTGAGCCCTGGTATCTGCCTTCGGGGCGAGGTCATGGAGTGACACGTGTTCTAGTGGCAGTGACTGGTGACGTCACAGGAGTCCGGCCCAAAGAGTAGGAGGCACCTCCACCTGGTGCCCCAGCCTTGCCCTCCAAGGCCCTCTCTGCCTTCCTCAACTCGGTGGGCCTCACCTGACCCTGTGAGGTGGCTGGAGGTGTCCTCATTTGTAAAGGAGGACCCTGCAGTCTGGAGAGGTTAACTACTTAGACAGGGTCACACGCACCAGAAAGCGGAGGAGCTAAGTGACTTTGAAGTGTAGGAAACCAGAGTGAAAGAGCCCCTGAAGTTCCCTGGTCCTTTCCCTCCACAGGGGAGCAAACCCAAGGCCCTTAGTTGGGGCAGTGGGGGCCTGGTGTTCAGGGACAGCTTTCTGTCCTTTCCACTGGTAACAATAGTTATTCCATTCCAAGGCCCCCAGCCTGCTCCTTGGAACATTCTGAGATGGTTCCTGGGGAAGGAAATGGCAACCCACTCCAGTATTCTTGCCTGGAGAATCCCAGGGACAGAGGAGCCTGGTGGGCTGCTGTCTATGGGGTCACACAGAGTCAGACATGACTGAGGCGACTTAGCAGCAGCAGAGATGGTTCCAGTGAGGTCCATCCTTCAGAGAATTGAGAAAACAGTATCCAGATCACTTTCTCTGTGGCTCAGATGAGGAACCTGGCTGAGAGCCACCCTGGAGGATAAGCCGCCGTCAGCTCCCGGGTCAGCCTCCTGGGCTGGAGTCCTGTTTGGCCCTGCCACTCACCAGCGAGGAGGCCTTGGGCAAGTAACCTAGCCTCTCCGAGCCTCAGGTTCCACATCTGGGAATGGATATGACAGGGCCTCCCTCACGGGGTGGCTGTGAAGGCTAAGGAGCCCTCAGTGAGGCTGTCATCATGAGCATCCCCGTCTCCTGGGGAAGCTGGGCCGCTGAGCTGGTTAGAAAACCAGGGCTCCACCCGGAGTTCCAGGCCTTTAGTCGCCCACCCCGCAGGGGCTGCTCCCCCAGCTCCTGCTGCCCCAGGCACGCCCACTTACGTCCAATGTGAAGGGTCATCCGATCGGCCCTGCCTGGGGGGAGGCAGGTGCTATGGAGCCTTTCTCTGCGCCTTCCTGGGCGCGGTGCGCCGCCTTCTATGGGACGGGCCGGCGGCAAGTAGACAGCTCGGCAGCCTCTCAGTCTGCCTGGGCCCTTGCCCCTCCGTGCCTGGCTCCTCACCCTAGGACTCCCGGCCTCCAGCCAGCCGCCTCTGAGGATGTGCACAACCTGTGCCCTGAGGGCCAGAATGACAGCAGGAAGCCGTTATGCATCCTTTCCTATCCAGCAGCCTGGCTTGAGGGCAGAGCTCAGCTTCCAGGTTCCGGCAATCCTGGAATCAAACGCCAGTTGTCTTGCTGGCTGGCTGTGTGCTGCCTGGGCAAGCTCTTTAGGTGCTGAGCCTCAGTTTCTTCCCCCCCAAAATGGGAACAGTGCTTGTCTCAGGTATTGCTAAGGCGAAATGAGAACACACAGGGCTGGGTGTGAGTCTCCCTTCCTGTGCAGGTGGCGGCTGGAGGGCTGCAGCGCGCCCCTCCTCCGAGGCAGTGTGCACAGGTCCACCCCAGGACTGGAGGTGCCTCTGCAAGGGTCCCATTCCTCTTCACCAGGGCTCCAGACAGCTCCTGGTTCTCCCGCAAGCAGAGGAGGTGCAGAACAAGGGCACGGGGGTGCCACCAGGGGTCCTGGAGGGAACCAGAGGTCTAGAGTGGGTGGGTGGCTCACCCCTGAGGTCACACAGCCAGGGAGTGACAGAGCTGGCTGTGAACTGAGGCTTCTGCTCCCAGCAAAGCGGGACCGAAAGCCAGGGCTCAGAGATGGAGGCAGCCTGGTTGAGCCATGGCTCAGGAGTCAGAAAAGACTAGCTCTGGGGTCCTGGGCTAGGTCCCTTCACCTCTCTCTGCCTCCATTTCCTTTGCAGAAGGAGGATGGCAGTACCTGTGTAGAGAACTTTCAGGAGGATCAGGCAGTTAATGTGGACAAAGCATCGCAACGGAGCACTGGGAAAGGGCAATTAAAGAAAAAAGTGGGAGTCGTGTGAGGGGTGGTACCGTGTTCCCAGTGAGGACTGGCTTTGGAGTGTTGAGTCCCGGGTGTGGAGCCTGGCACTGCTATCACGTTGCAGGGTGACCTTGGCCAAGTCCCTGCCCGTCTCTGGGCTTCCTTCTTGGCGTCTGTGAAGTGGAGGGGTCAGATGGAGATGGTCTGGGGAGGCCCTGCCTCCTGTGACCTCCTTGGCTTTTTTGCTGCCCCAGGAGAGGCCCGAGTCACTTTGCTGTTTCTGGAGCCCCAGGCCTTCCTGGCACCAGGACCGAGGCCTGCAGCCGGCCGTGTCCTCGTCTCTGCAGTGTCCTCTAAAGGGCAGCCTCCTCTGAGCATGCTTGGCTCTCCCATCCACTCTGTGTGTCTCCGGGCTCCTGGAGGCCTGGGGCAGCACACTGTCCCCGGTGGAACAGGGGGAGGAGGCTGGGAGAGGCCTACCCGCACGCCCTCTGTGTCCCCCTCCTTGCTGATGGTCAGCCAGCTGGGCTGTTTTCAGGAGAAGCATGTGGACACTTTCAGGGCAGACCCCAGACAGGTCCTCGGGCATCTTCTTAAGGGGGACCTCTGGCCTCCCCACCCCAGCAGCCTACCTCAGGGATATGGCTGCTGAGGGTCCAGGGAGCCTGGGTCTGCACGGCACGGCCACATCCCCAGCGCCCCAGATCTGTGTTCAGGTACCCTGGCAGGACGTTCTGTGGGTTTTATAGTGGATGAGAAGTGAACCCAGTGGGCGCTCTAGAGGGCCTCTCTTCAGCCTCCCCTCAGCGCCTCCAGAAACTCCTGCCAGCTGGGCTCAGCCTGAAATTGATGCTGCCAAGGACAGGGCACCCACCTCTGCTTCGGAGGGGCTGCCCCAGAATGTGGCCCCGTCTCCTGGGCGGCTGTGCTCTGGCGTCAGCAGGCCCTCTCCAGCCTGGGACTGGGGCACAGCGCAGGGACCGGGCCCTCCGCTGAGCTCTTTCTTTGGCAGCCCCTTGTTCAAGATGTATCATCGCCTCGGACCCTCAGAACAGCGCTTTGACGTAGACGTGATTGTGAACCTCACTTTTCAGATGAGGAGACAAGAGACTCAGAGGGGCGAGTGCCTGCAAGCAGGTGGCAGAGCCACAGATTGCTGGGTTCTCAGGACCAGGCGCCCCACCTCCCTGATTTGAGTTGAAACTCAGGCCAGAACCCGGGTGTGACACCCCTGGTTTTTCCAGCATCTCCCTCCCAGCCCTCTAGCTCCCAGCCCACACCTGAACCACCTCCCCTGGCCCAGCCCTGCTGGGAGCCCAGGACGGATCCCTCTGCTTCAGTCTCCCAGGGAGCTGACTGCTGGGGCGCCCGAGAGAAGCTTCCTCTGGCGCAGACCTGCCGCCCGACCAAGGTGGGTCCTGCTCCCACCAGGGCCTGACTGCGAGGTTGGGCAGCGATGACCGCAGCTCCCTGGGAGTTCACTTGCCTTTTTCACCTCCTTTTCTCACGGCCACCCTATGTCACAGTGTTGTTGCAAGAGAGGCGGGAAGCGGGGTTCAGGGCAGTACCATGATTTGCCAGAGATCACAGAGGAGTTCAGGTTTAGAGCAGGGACAGAAGCCAGCGCCCTGGTCGGCAGCCAGGGTTCTTCACGCTGCCCCGGGCTGCCTCGTGCAGTCTTGCTCAGCGTGAAGACTGCTCTGGCCCGGACGTCGTGCTTGTTGGCGTGGGCAGAGATGGTGAGCGTGGCAGAGCCCCGGCTTTGTCCATCAGCAGGGCTCACCGGTCAGACGTCAGAACTGGAAAGCCTCTTGTTATGCCTCTGAGGAAGGGGAAACTGAGGCCAGAGAAAGGCCAGGGCTTGTTCAAAGCACCTGGTGAGGTGGTGGCAGGGTCTCGACTGGAACCTAGGTCTGCTGATCCCCAGCCTGGCTTTGGCCTAGGCGCTTCTCCTCCCCCAGCGTAGCTTTCTGGTCTCTGCAGGCATTTAGAGGTGAGACGGGGGCTAGGGCTCATCCATCTGTCAGAATCTTCCAGAAGCAGGGCCAGCTGCCCCTGGAGCCTAGACTTGCTTGCTGGGCAGTTGGAGAGCTCTGCTGCACCCCAGGGTGCTGAGCCTGGGGGCAGTACCATCTCCCGCCTCCCTCCTCGAGGGTCTTGGAGGCAGGACTTTCTCGCCGTGTCTGTCAAAGCCCTCCGGTAGCTCTGCCTGGTCCACCGGGCTGACCCAGAGTTCCCTCTCCAGGGTATTCAAGGCCTTTCACAGTCTGGCCCTGTGTGAGCACTGGACTGGGAGTCAGCGCTGTCAGCTTTGTGACCTGGCTTGGCTGCTACCCATGTGATCTTGGGTCAGTGTCTGGGCCTCTCTGAACTTGTTTCCTCCTCTGTTGTCTGTGTGCCCTGGGTTTTAGTGAGCACCAGAGGAGAGGCTGCTTTACGGCCACTTCTTCAGATGCTTATTTCCTCCTCGGCCTTCACTCTCATTTGTGCCCAGTAGAAGCCCTCCACCCACACCACGCTCGTTCCGTCTGTCCCGCCTTTCTGGACACCGGGGCTTTGCTTGGAAGGCCTTCCCTGTGCCTCCCTAACTCCAGCCCTTCCTTCCGGCTCAGGCCAGTTCAGCTAGCACTTAGCGCTCACGCACTTAGAGCCAAAACTGAAGATTAGGTTCAATTAGGACAGGAATCGTGCCTTTGGATAGTCATGCAGACTCAACAAGGAAGTTTGATGCTTCCCCGGTGCCAGGCTCTGTACCGTGAGGGAGAGTCAGCAGTGGGTAGGACAGGGTCCCTGTCCTTGAAGAGCAATCTGGAGGGGAGACGGCCCTGTGGTGTGAGCAGACTCTCTCGGTCTGCTCCGGGCTCCCATGTCTGGGTCTCAAGCGGTCCTCGCATCAACCTTGTCAGGTCACGAGGCAGAAGACCATCATCCATTGAGCAGATACTGATGGTGAGCCTACGGCCTGCCAGACACAACTCTAGCTGCCAGGGACTCAACAGAGGTTGCGGCAGTCTGCCCTGATGGAGCTCACGTTCTGGGTCACGGGGACGTCAGTGAGTGCATACAAACGGTCAGGAAGCGCTAAGTGCTCTAGGGACGATAAAGCAGGTTAAGCAGAGAGAAGGGAGGGTATGGGACCTGGTAGTAAGGAGGACCTGCCATTCACCGATTCAGTTTCGGGCAGAGGAGCTAACAGGTGCAAAGGCCCTGGGCGGGGGGGCGGATCATGTTTGCACTCAAGAAAAAGCAAGGAAGCCAGCAGAGCCAGAAGGGAGGGAGGGTTTGCCACTGGATTGGATGTGGGTTGTGAGAGGAAGAAAGGAGTCAGGATGATTCCAGGGTCTGGCCCTGAGCAACTGAGTGATGCTGGGGAGGTGGGGACCACTGGAAGAACAGGTTTGGGGGTCAGTGCAGCTCCGGTGTCCTTGTCACCATGCAGGTCCACCCCATGCACACCCAGACACACTGGTCTCAGGTTCCCCCGTTCCCCCCCGCCTTCTGGACTCCTCCCCATCTTCCCAGGCCCACTCTCAGCTCTGAGAGGTCACCAAAACGCTCTAGTTGAGGGGTACCCGGTCTCCCTTCTTCATCACCACCCCAGACGCTGTGAAGCACAAGTGGACTCTAGCCAATCGAGCTAGGAGGGGTAGAAGGGGCCCGGGTGCCCCCCTTGCCGGCCTGCCCCACCGGAGTCCTGGTCTCCCTTTGCAGCTCCCCCTCCCTCCCCTGCGGCCGCTGAAAATGGGGCGCCCGGACTTGCTTTTGCACGGCTGTTGTCCTGGAAATGGTAGAATTTCTCTTTGTGTTGCTTTCCTGCCGCCATCTCTCTGTACTCCCCCTCTCTCTATCTGAGTGTGGTGACATTGTGAACAAGTTCAAGTTATATATAAAGGATTGAATTCATTGTTAGGCTTCTAAGCTGAGTGACTTGCAACTGGGACTGTTAAGAACAACAGGTATTTGGTATCCTCAATTTCAGTTTTCTCTTAAGCTTGCTTTTTGCAAACTACGCCCTACCCCCACGAAAAGGAACAGAAAAGAAAAACGCAGCTTCTCAGGGCTCTAAGGTTTCTGGAAATAGAACTTCTCTCCCCAAGCCTCCTGTTTTCTTCCCCACCCCAGGTATGGGGCAGACTGGTGCTTGGAGCTCCTGCTGCTGTCTTTAAGTCCCGAGAGCATCTGGCAGGAGTCATGACAGGCCCTGGGCCTGGGGGTGGGTGGGAAGGGCAGAGCCCAGCTGGGGAGCTGCATACCTGGGGCATCAGGAGAGAGGGGGATGGTAGCTTGAAACTAGACTAACCCCTGGTTCTTTTCCAGCTCAAGCATCCTGTGCTTTTCTCTCCTCCACACTCCTTAGTTGAAATCCGGGGAGCCCAGAAGGGTCTCCTTTGCAAGGGGTGTGACTCAGATTTTTCTAATGCTCGTGATACCAGGGGGTCAGGAGAAAGCAGAAGCTGAGGCCTTCTGGTCTCCCTGCCAGCACAGAGGCACGGCCTGCCTGGGGCTCTTAGCGAAGGATCTCAGAGTGTAAGAAAGCAGGCTCCAGCCCGATGCCATTGGTGTGGTACACCCAGTCCATGATGGCACAGGCAGGGCCATACTCACAGTGAGGCTGATCCACGGGTGGGGGCGGCCAAGGGATGGGGCCTGGAGGGTGGGGTCAACCTGGGTCTGAAACGCTGCTCTGTAGCCCTGGCTCTCTGACCTTGGGGCATATTAGTGGTCATCTCTCTGACCTTCTCTTTACTTACCTTGAAATGGGAATAATAATACCTGTTGCCGGAGGGTTGTTGAGAGAATTGAACAGGATGCTGCCGCGTTTCGTGCGGCCTCTGCTCCACAGAAGCCAGTAAAGCGCGCTGCGTGGAATATACCGTTTACACAGACATTTCTCTAAAGGCTTATCTAGCCAGGCTGCCTTGGCCCTGCTGCAGCACGCGGGGTCTTCATTGCATCGTGTGAGACCTTGAGTTGCCTCCTGCAGGCTCTCTAGTTGTGGCACGCGGGCTTAGTTGCCCTGTGTGGCATGTGGAATCTTAGTTCCCCAGACGGGAACTATACCCGTGTCCCCCGCATTGCAGAATAGATTGTTAACCACTGGACCGCCAGGGAAGCCCCTGCACGAAAATGTAAAACTTAAGAGATACAGAAGAGTTTGGAAGTTTATATATCTGTCTATTTCTGGGGTTAGGGGGAATGTGGATTGGGTATTGAAGGAGGAGGATCAATGTCAGATAATTCTCCTTTGATTTAATGCACTTATATACTTTTGGGGAAAAAAAAGTTTTAAAGGACCATGGGTTTCATTTAAAATCACCAAAGTAATATATTTCTATTTTGAAAAAAATCAAAAGTAGCTGGTGTGTATCACATGGTCCCCCATCAGGGACCCAAACCAGCCTCTAGAGTCTTTGGAGCCTGAGGTCCTGCCCCACCCCCTCCGACTGGCTGCCTGGAGGCCTCTCCTTCGCCAGGCCTCCTGCTGCCCGCTGGAGCTCTGTATCTTGTCAACACACGCAGGCTGTTTACTGCCAGTACCCAGTCCGTGTCCCTGCCTCCCCTGCCCTGTGTGAGTCATCATCCGCCTCCCTGTGCGGGCACACTCCATCCAGCACCTTTCCTGTGGGGGTGGGGAGAAGCTGCGGAGGGAAATTCGTTCTGCACGTGTTTACGGGGGGCTTCAGTGACTGGGGAGACAGGACTAGGTCCCTGGAGGTGCTGCCCCAGTGCAGGGTGAGGGGGGTGGGGTGGAGGTGGGTACCAAAATGGGTCTTGAGACCCGCAGAGAAGTCTGGTGGGAGTGAAAGGCAGGGCAGGAATAGAACCTGGGTCAAGGCCAGGTCCAGGGCTGAGGGTCGAGGGTCCCTCTGAGCCCTGCAGTGCCAGCTCCAGTCCCTTGCCTCGGGTCCTGGCACTCCTGCCGCCTCCAGCTGTGCCAGCGCCTCCCTCCCTTCCAGTCTCATTTCCAGGCTGGTTGGAGGCCTCAGAGTCCTTGGAAGGCTTTTCAGATGCCGCCCTCTCTGTTCCTTTGTTCACTCTTCCCCCATCGGCCTGCTGCCCTCCAGACCCAACTTCAATCCCACATCCTTTAGGAAGCTTCCATCATCCCCTTAACTCACTTATCCTGAGCATCACGTTCATGGGGCCCCGGGCCTCGTGCTGGGCTGCCAGGGGGACGAGAACACCAGCTACAGCGCTCCACCCCTCAGTTTGCAGGAGCGCCTGACTCAGCCTGGGTTTTCAGGGAAGGCTTCCCAGAGGAGGTGACACCCACACTAGGTTTTGAAAGGTGGGTGGGTAGAAGTTCAGAGTGAAGGATTGCCCTCTGCGTGCGCAGAGCTTGGATTTGGGGACTTCCAGCAACTGGAGTACAGGGGTTGATTGGGACGGGAGGTTAAGGGCTAAGGATAAACCGACCCAGAATCCTGATCACAGCCTCTCCTGTCAGGCCTCCAGGTGGGCCCGGCAGTCACAGCATCCCTCTGCTTATTGCTTTCAAGTCTCCTTGGCCCCCCTGCCCCCTCTGTCCCATTTCTGTCCTTCAGTTCAGTTCAGTCACTCAGTCGTGTCCGGCTCCTTGCGACCCCATGAATCGCAGCACGCCAGGCCTCCCTGTCCATCACCATCTCCTGGAGTTCACTCAGACTCACGTCCATCGAGTCCGTGATACCATCCAGCCATCTCATCCTCTATCGTCCCCTTTTCCTCCTGCCCCCAATCCCTCCCAGCATCAGAGTCTTTTCCCATGAGTCAACTCTTTGCATGAGGTGGCCAAAGTCCTGGAGTTTCAGCTTTAGCATCATTCCTTCCAAAGAAATGCCAGGGCTGATCTCCTTCAGAAGGGACTGGTTGGATCTCCTTGCAGTCCAAGGGACTCTCAAGAGTCTTCTCCAACACCACAGTTCAAAAGCATCAATTCTTCAGTACTCAGCTTTCTTCACAGCCCAACTCTCACGTCCATACATGACCACTGGAAAAACCATAGCCTTGACTAGACGGACCTTTGTTGGCAAAGTCATGTCTCTGCTTTTCAATATGCTATCTAGGTTGGTCATAACTTTCCTTCCAAGGAGTAAGCGTCTTTTAATTTCATGGCTGCAGTCACTATCTGCAGTGATTTTGGAGCCCAAAAAAATAAAGTCTGACACTGTTTCCACTGTTTCCCCATCTATTTCCCATAAAGTGATGGGACCAGATGCCATGATCTTCGTTTTCTGAATGTTGAGCTTTAAGCCAACTTTTTCACTCTCCACTTTCACTTTCATCAAGAGGCTTTTTAGTTCCTCTTCACTTCCCTGGTGGCTCAGAGGTTAAAGTGTCTGCCTCCAGTGCGGGAGACCCGGGTTCGATCCCTGGGTTGGGAAGATCCCATGGAGAAGGAAATGGCAATCCACTCCAGTATTCTTGCCTGGAGAATCCCACGGACGGAGAAGCCTAGTAGGTTACAGTCCACGGGGTCGCAAAGAGTCGGACACGACTGAGCGACTTCACCTTACCTTACTCACTTTCTGCCATAAGGGTGGTGTCATCTGCATATCTGAGGTTATTGAGATTTCTCCCGGCAATCTGGATTCCAGCTTGTGCTTCTTCCAGCCCAGTGTTTTTCATGATGTACTCTGCATAGAAGTTAAATAAGCAGGGTGACAATATACAGCCTTGACAGACTCCTTTTCCTATTTGGAACCAGTCTGTTTTTCCATGTCCAGTTCTAACTGTTGCTTCCTGACCTGCATGTAAGTTTCTCAAGAGGCAGGTCAGGTGGTCTGGTATTCCCATCTCTTTCAGAATTTTCCACAGTTTATCGTGATCCACACAGTCAAAGGCTTTGGCATAGTCAATAAAGCAGAAATAGATGTTTTTCTGGAACTTTCTTGCTTCTTTGATGATCCAGCGAATGTTGGCAATTTGATCTCTGATTCCTCTGCCTTTTCTAAAACCAGCTTGAACATCTGGAAGTTCACGGTTCACATATTGCTGAAGCCTGGCTTGAATTTTGAGCATTACTTTACTAGCATGTGAGATGAGTGCAATTGTGTGGTAGTTTGAGCATTCTTTGATGTTGCCTTTCTTTGGGATTGGAATGAAAACTGACCGTTTCCAGTCCTGTGGCCACTGCTGAGTTTTTCAGATTTGCTGGCATATTGAGTGCAGCACTTTCATAGCATCATCTTCCAGGTTTTGAAATAGCTCAGATGGAATTCCATCACCTCCACTAACTTTGTTGTTAGTGATGCTTTCTAAGGCCCACTTGACTTCACATTCCAGGATGTCTGGCTCTAGGTGAGTGATCATACCATCATGATTATCTTGGTCGTGAAGCTCTTTTTCAGTTCTATGAAGACCTACAAGACCTTTTAGAACTAACACCCAAAAAAGATATCCTTTTCATTATAGGGAACTGGAATTTCTGTCCTTACTTCTCATTTATTGATCATCTCTGAAGTTTGTTTGCCACATCACAAGGTACAAGGTGCTTCTGTGTCCGGTGCCTTGATTCTCACTTGTCTACACATGAGGAAACCGAGGCCCGTCTGTGGTCTCATGATTTGCCCAAGCCTCCTGATTACTAAAGGGCAGAGTGGGCCTGAAACGCACGTTTTGATCTGACCGAGTCCTCTTTTCCCTATGCCTCAGGGAGCCCAGCATATGCTGCTGTGTTCTCCGCTGATTTATTAGCTAATTTCCCACCCAGACTGGATGTTCCCAGAGGGTGGGATCCTGTCTCCCTGAGACGGGGACTGAAACAGGAGAGATAGAGGTGCCGTTTGGAAGAATGATGGGGGAAGGCACAGAGAGAGACCGACTCCCCCGGCGTGGGGGACGATTCCCCTCCAGGTACTTGGAACACATTTATTTTTGGCTGTTTTGCAGGGGAGGCACATTGCAGACTTGACTTCTCTTTCCTCTGATGCTCACAGGCTTAGTTTTCATTGATGCAGCCTGCCACAAAGCCTAGTGATGGGAGACCTGGGCTCTGATTCTGACTCTGCCACTTCCTAGCTCTGCAGCCTTGGGGAAGTCACTTCACCTCTCTGAGCTTCGGTTTCTTCATCTATTAAATGGGGGTCAGGATGTGAGATAAAGTGAGAGGAGGTATGTGAAAGTCTTGTATCCAACCCTCTTAAGTGTCCAGTAAGTGTTTTTCTCCTCTGTGCTAGAGATTATATCTTAAAGTGAATTATGATCTTACTGGGTGGGTACATTTAAAAAAAAATTGTCTTCTGTGGGCCAGAAACTCTAAAACACAGTTACCCTGGTCACTCATCATCACCCCAGTGCCAGGAGGGACCAAGACTCAAAGACGCGTGTAACAGGAACTGTGCCAAGTGTTTTATATACACTATCTCATTTAATCTCGGCAGTTCTCACGTTTGGATATTGGCAAAGGCTTGGTGAATTCAGCCTTGCTATTTGTCTTTTTCTTTCCTTGTTTTTCATTCATCCCATTATCCATACCTCCATTTGCGGGGTACTTGTAATACAGACCCTAGATTGGCTTTTTTCTTCCTTCTCTCTCTGGCAAACTTCTCTTGATCCTTCAAAGCCTAATTCAGATGATCCCTGCTCTGGGAGCATCACCTACTCTTGAAATCTCAGAGTCTCTTCCATCTCCTTCCTCTTTCCCACACTTCACATCTGAAAGTCAGTTTTGTCTCAGTTCATAAATAGTTAATGCCCACTCTATGCTGATAGCTGGAGACCCAGATGACTTAAAAAGTTCGCACCATTGCAGAGCTTAAAGTGATGTCCATCGTAAATAATGGACAAGTGCAACAGGTCATGATAACATAGAGCAATTCATGTTAAACCTGGTTTAAACCTGGTTTTGAAGATTATAACAATAATAGAACCACTTTTTGCCAACATTGAGGGTCAGTAATGTTTGCCATTCTTTACCCTTATTAGGCCCTCTTGGGCGCCAGAAACCTTCTGAAATAGGCTTTTACACAGATGGGGAAACAGAGGGTAGGAGATGTAATTTGCCCAAGGTCACCAAACTAGTCAGTGACTACATCTGGCTTGTAACACAGGGCAGAGTGGCGAGTGCCATGCGTCTTTGTCTCTGCTGGTCTGGCTGCAAGCCTACTGAGGCAGCGGCTGCATCTGGACCTCAGAGCTGACTTGATGGTGGGAAGAATCAACACTGAGAAGAAATCTGACTCGAGAAGAGTCAGAGCCCCTCTGATTCTCCTCCTACCCTAGGAGTTTAGCAGAAGACTAACCCCCTTCCGGCTGAGTTAACTGGGAACTGAGCAGGTAGCCTTAAAAGATGGAAGGGTTCCCTAAGGTCTTTCCTTGAGCGGAAGAACAGCCGCAGCAAGACTTCCCTGGAGAAGAGCTCATGGAAAGAAATACCACCTCCGGTCCCCTGGGAACCGCTGTGGGGCTCTTCAGTCCTGGGTTCTGATGCACCCCTTAGAAACAAAATAAGAATAAAACCAGGGATAATGTGGCAAGTGGCTGAGAACCCAGAGTGGCACCAGATTGCCTGGCTTTGAATCGGTTGCCAGCCACTGGACTTCGAGCAAGTTGCTTTGCCTTTCTGTGCCTCAGTTTCCTCATCTCTAAAACGGGGGGCTGGTGACTGTGGCGGCCCAGAGCCTGGTGAGGTGCAGGTGAGTGAGACACAGCAGAGCAAGCTGCTGTAAGCTGTCGCGCACCAGGCTCTCCTTGGGAGGGATCACCTTTCATTACTGTAGCGGAGACTGGTTGCTGGGGCAGTTGAAGAGGGAGTTAAAGACATGGAATCATTGTGCAACCAGGAATCCCTTGGGACCTGGCCGAGTTGCAGCCCCAGAGCAGTCCTCAGGCCAGGAACTAGGGCGGTAGAGCCCCTCAGGTGCCCCTGGGTCCCTGCTGACCCAGCTCTGGGAGGCCAGGGAGGCCCCTCTTCCTGGCACTCCCCTCTGACTGCCAGGCCAGGGGAGAGATCCGGCCAGCGGGGTTGAGATAGCCTTCACCCTGGCAACCAAGGGTGACGCGGGCCAGTCTTGCCTGCCTGCTGCACGGCGCCCAGTCTCAGCAGCTGGGGATGGTCGGGATGAAAATAAAAGGTTCTCACAGTGAAGTACAGAGAGGCTGCCGGGGACCAAGAGCCCCTCATCAGTCTGCAGTTGAGTCGCGTGCCAGTTCAGTTTACCTGTGCGTGTCAGAGAAAGAGTATGTGTTGTGTGTCTGTAAGACAGAGAGGGTGGGTGAGCGTGAATGTCTTGGAGCATGCGTGTCAGAGACAGCAAGAATGTAGGTGACTGTGTGCATGGGTGTGTAAGAGAACGAGTGTGTGGTCAGAGTCTATGTGTGAGAGCATGTCAGAGAGTAAAACCATGGGGAGTATGCGTGAGAGAGAATGTGAGAGAGTGTATGTGTCAGGCAGTGGGCAGAGTGAACGTGTGTCAGAGCTAGAGTGAGTGTGTATGAGTGTGCCCCCAGTTGCCCAGCTGTCACCCACGCCGGACAGAGTGAGAAACACCACTCCCCTGCCCCCGCCTCTTCACCTAAAAAGGGAAGCCAGCCCCAAACCGCATCAGCAGTTTCGCCCCGTGGCCGGGAGCTGGTGGATTCCAGACATTCTCCTCCCGTCCTTGCTCCGGGAGGTCTGGGGGCTGCAGCAGGAGGCTGTGTGGCTTGAGCAATCCCTGGACTTGAGCTTCACGGGTCCTCATGGGGGACCGGCTGTGACCTGACAGATCGCCACCCCTTTGCATCTCAGTTTCCCCAGCCGTGTGATGGAGGATCTAGATGGCTTCTGAGGTCCATGTCGGCTCTCATGTGTTGGGTCTGAGTCTGGTGGCCTCTGCCCCACCCCTGATTCCATCCTGGTGACATCATCACTGTCACAAGTTCAGGCCTAGAAGTTTTGCCTCATTTCGTGGCATCTTGGGGTCCCGCCTCAATGCTGGGTCTTGGTCAAGGGCCCAGAGGCCCAACTGTCCCCCTTTCACTTCACTTAGTTTCCGGGGTGCAGGGTGGGGACAACGGGTGGAGTCAGGGCCTCGGGAGACGGACAAGTCAGAACAGGCCATCAGGCCCCCTTCCGCTTTGCCTGATGACAGAATCCGCCCCTCCGCCAGAAGCCGCTTTCCAGTAATGTGCAGGCCAGGAGCCAGGTGGATCCCAGACTTTCCTCCCCTCCCCTCCCCTTGCCCGTCAGGGGCCGGGATTCTGCTCCCCGAGAGGCAGGGCCGACACAGGAAGGCCTGGGGAGTTCTGCTCTGGGGACAGGGCACCAGCCCCTGGTACTGTGAGGACCGACTCACTTGAAGAAGTAAGATGCTCTGAGCTAGAGTTGAGCTCCTCCCTTGCCCTCTGGGGAGGCTACTGAACCTTGCCAAACCTCAACTTTGTCTTCTGCAAAGTGGGGACAATACCTACCCACAGGGCTCGGTATTGTGAGGACTAAAGATGTGGCATGGGCCTGGGTCCTGGTGCACCTTGAGGAGTAATGAGTGTTCTTCACGTTATCGCTCTTGGAGTGTCACACACACACACACACACACACAGTCATCCCTCTGCTCCCCCAGTGGGCTCAGGCTTACTGGTCTCTGGTGCATTGCCTGGCATCCCTGCAGCCAGGAAAGCTCTGTGGATTGGATGGATGGCATAGAGGGTGGTGAGGCAATTTCAAAGCCTAGCAGTCTAGGTGGAGGTGAACACTGTCCTCCACTTGCCCTGGGCTGCCTCTTGAGACTCCGCTTACCCCTGTGGCAGCTCTTGTTGCTCAGCTTCTGGGGTGGGGGTGGGGCCTTGAGGAAGGCTGGCTGGGATGGGCTCCCCCAAGCCCCGTGCTGTCCTGTCTTCCCTCAAGGCACATACAGGTCCCGGTGTGGTGCCATTGTCCTCTTTCACTGCTTCTGCCTGCGTTGTCTGACCTCACTGGGTGTCGGGGAGAAAGAGGAATCCAGGTCATGACTGTGGGTCAAAGGTTATGATGGGGGACACACCAGAGGACTCCTGCTCTAGCCCAGGCAGGCAGGGGTGGTCAGGGAATGCTTCCTGGAAGAGGAGACAGGCAGAAGGATATGGTGTCAGCCACATACAGTGTGGGTGGAGGAACAGTGTTCTGGTCAGGCAGACTAGACTAGGCAAAGTTCTGCAGGCCACAGAGGGTGTACCTCACTTGAGCGAATTGGAAGGAGTTTGTCAAGGTTGAAACATAAGAATAGGCAGTGGGGGGAATTCCCTGGGGGGCCAGTTGTTAGGATTCAGTGCTTTCACTGCATGGGCCTGGGTTCGATCCCTGGTCAGGGAACTAAGATCCTACAAGATGCATGGCGAGGTCAAAAAAAAAAAGAAAGCAGGGATCATGAGACGTGAGCAAGACCTGATGATGAAGGGCATGCTGAAAGTTTGGACTTTAATCTTTAGAGCAAGGGAGACTTGGACTCAGCCTGACTTAGCCCTTTGCAGTGTACCAGCCACATGAGCCCTGAGGGTTACTGACAGACAAAGATGGACGGGTATGGCAGGGTAAGAGGAGAGGACTTTGCAGCGAGAGTGGTGACTTTCTTTTTTGACCTTATCACCCGGCATGGAAATCTCAGTTCACTGACCAGAGATTGAACCCACACCCCCTGGCGCTGGAAGCGCAGAGTCTTAACCACTGGACCACCAGGGAAGTCCTAAAAGCAGTGACTTTTGGTCAGGTCTGTTTTGAAGTCTCCTGGCCTAGGATGGAGATGTGGTTTTTTTTCCAACATGATTTGATTGTATCTCCTGGGTGCTTGGCCCTGTGACATCCAGGCCCTGGGTGCTTGGCTCTGGGCCTGGATGGTGTACTGAGTCCTGACTTGTAGCTGGCACCACCCAGATCAGTACCTGAGAGCAGGAGGGCTCTGGGCCTGGGGAGGGATGTTCCTCTTCCTTCCCAAGCTTCTCCAGGGGTAAAGAGAGAAGAGGCCTGGCCAGACAGGTTATAGAGATTCATGTGGGTCCTGGCCAAGCCCTTTGCATTTTCCAATCAGTAGATACTTGTTGAGCACCTCCTGTATCCCCAACCCTGGGGACATAATCATAAGCAGAGATGGAATCTGCCTGCAGAGAGTTTACAAGCTAAGGAGGGGAGGAGAGTGAGAGCTTCCACCTCGAGCAAAGTGGCAAGCAGGCCATCCTAACCAAGCGGACCTTGGGGGTTATGTCCCAGGTCTTCTCCACCCACCTCCCCACCCAAAACAAACCAGAGACCCATGAGCAGCTTGGGGGCAGAGCTGGCATCGAGAGGGGCCCCCTCTGAAAGGGATTTTTGCCGCTTCCCAGCTCGGGGTTTGGAACCAAGGGGGCCGGCTGCAGAGGGTGGCCTGCTGCTGCTGCTGGCCAGGACGTGGCTTGGGGAGACAGCTGGTGGGTCTCAGGCAGAGGGGCATTTTCACCTTAATGGGGAGAAAGGAGGGGGTGATTTAAAGAAGGAGGAGTTTGATAGAAGCTGGTGAAGTCAGACCTGGGTTTTGTCCTGGTTCTACTGCTGATGAGCTGTGTGACCTTGGGTGAGTCCCTTCCGCTCCCTGAGCTTCAGTTGCCCCTTCTTTAAAGTTGGTGGAATTGGGTGAGAAACAGGATGGCAAACAGGTTTTGTCTCATGCGCAGAACCCATTGATTGCTGTCGGCTTCCTGAGCATCTCTCTGGGCGCAGCGGGAAAGCACGCGAAGCTGGAATTGGAAGTCGCTGCGTGCGTGCTGCACGTTTGCAGGCCCCAGGCAGTATGATCCCTAGGTTCCTTCCTGCGCTGATAGTCTTTGATTCCTCTGTGCTCCTTCCTGTTTCCTGTGTCACTTCTCCACCAGCCATTGTCTGCCTTTTGCTTCAATGCCTCCGTGATGGGGAACTGGATGTCTTCCCTTAGACAGAATTCTTCAATTGTTATGCCTGGTCTTGAGCTTACATCCGTCTCCGTGAACTTGTGCCTGGACAGATGACTTGGGTTCAGGTGTTAGGTAATGCCCTCAGGATTGCAGACTGAAGTTGTGAGAGGGGAAGGCACCAGAGAAGGACCCCTACCCTAACCTGGGCAGACGGGGCAGTCAGGGAACTGGGTGGTACTTGGAGCCTCGATAATCAGGGTATAATTTCTACTTTCTGGAGGCATATAGACCTGCTTCTTTCTCCTACTTTGTGACAGTGACAGGGAGCATCTGTATGTCCTTTGAAAAAAGCACTTCAACAACATCATCATGTAGTTACACATCACTTAGTTACGTATAAACATAATCCATAACTGCATTATATTAGCCTGTGAGGCTGGAGTTATCAGCTCTAGGCGAGGAGGCTGAGGCTCAGAGAGTTAACAGAGCAGCCCCCTGAGACCAAGCCTGAGCCCCTCTTGGTCCTACCCCAGCCTTCAGCCCAGCCCTGTTCTGTTCTCCTGGCTCCCCTCAAGCCCACGGCCTTCCATTGTCTCACCCTCTGCAGGTTTCCACGTGATCCCCACCATCTCGAGCATCGTCCCGGAGAGCTGCCTGCTGATTGTGGTGGGGCTGCTGGTGGGGGGTCTGATCAAGGGCGTGGGCGAGACGCCCCCCATCTTGCAGTCGGAAGTCTTCTTCCTCTTCCTGCTGCCGCCCATCATCCTGGATGCCGGCTACTTCCTGCCGCTGCGGCAGTTCACGGAGAACCTGGGTACCATCCTGATCTTCGCCGTGGTGGGCACGCTGTGGAACGCCTTCTTCCTGGGTGGCCTCATGTACGCCGTGTGCCTGGTGGGCGGCGAGCAGATCAACAACATCGGCCTCCTGGAGAACCTGCTGTTCGGCAGCATCATCTCGGCCGTGGACCCTGTGGCCGTGCTGGCCGTCTTCGAGGAGATTCACATCAACGAGCTGCTCCACATCCTTGTGTTTGGGGAGTCCCTGCTCAACGACGCCGTCACTGTGGTGAGAGGCAGGGACCACGCCCCGGGGCGCGCAAGACCCAGACCCAAGTCCAGGTCCAGACAGAATCCCACATCCCCCCGCTAATGTCCAGTCCTGCCTGCTATGTGTGGCCATCGTGCTGGACACCAGCAGGGATTATCTCAGTTATCCTCCTGACTACGTTAAGAGGTGCTTCTTAGTCTCACTTTGCAGAGAAAGAGTCAAGCTTAAAGAGGTTAAATAACTCAGTAGAATAGATAGAACTGAAATTGGAAGCCAGGTCTATCTGACTGCAGGGCCTGAGCTCTTGGCCTGACCAGGTCGTACGCTCTGTCCCTGATGCACTCTGATGTGAGCTTGATTAAATGACTTATCCTCTTTGTACCTCAGTTTACCCTTTATAGACCAGTTAGTCTCTGAGGGGCATTTTAGCTTTCTTGGTAGCTGTGTCTTAAGCTAGGGCTTCCCAGGTGGCTCAGTGGTAAAGAACCCACCTGCCAATGCAGGAAATGTAGGTTCAATCCCTGGGTTGAGAAGATCCCCCGGAGGAGGAACCCCCACCAGTATTCTTGCCTGGGAAATCCCATGGACAGAGAAGCCTGGTAGGCTACAGCCAAAGAGCTGGACATGACTGAGCACGCATGCGTATACACACACACACACACACACACGCGCGCGCGCGCGTCTTCAGTTAGAGTTTAATTTGTGCAGAGTTTGGGGGCAGCATTCATGGCAAGGAACCTTGTCTCTAAAACCTCCAGAAGGTGGCAAGTAAAGTGGGTCAGTCTGGGTTGGCCACTTGCTTACTGCGTGACCTTAGGCATGTGACTGTACCTCTCTGGGCTTCACCTTTGACAGCTGGGATGTGGCAGAGTAGTTAGTGCATTCCTCCCGGGTCTAGCGAGGACAGACACCCCCACCGCAGGGTCTGCACGTGGCAAGACTGTGTATGTTTCCACATACCCTTCCTCCCAGCCGGCTTCCTCAGGAAGCAGGTACGTGTATGTGCACACTCGTGTTGTGTTGTGCAAACACCTACATCCCCCTCCTGGCTGGACCCCTCAGAGAGCAGCTGCCCACACAGGAAAACTCATGGACCCATGTGCACGCCCTGTGCACGCTCGCACATGCACTCCCGCTTCACTCCCAGCCGCTCAGGAAGCCGCACCTCAAAGAAGCTACCGACCGTAGTGGTTGCCTGCCAACAGCCTTGGCTTCTTCTCCCTCTCCTTCCCCTGGCGCCCCCGTCAGCTCCTCGTGAAGCCGGGGCAGCCGCGGGCTGGCCCATCTGTCCTGTCTCCTCGGGCACCCGCCCTTGCCCACGGCTGCCACGCAGGCCTGTTTCCCCACCTGGAGCAGGGACCGTTCTCCTGAGCCTGCCGTCCTCCCGGGGCTCTGACGGGAGTCACACTCACTCATATCTGCAAAAGCAGTGGGTGCCAGAGATGAAGCCCTCCCCAGAGGATCTGGGTGTATGTTGGGGTTCAGGCTGGCACTCTTGGGGAGCAGTGGGGCATGGCTGCAAGAGTGGATGCCCCCATCTGGCCACCGTGGGCCCGTGGCCATGCCTCCCTGAGACAGGGGCAGTGGTGGTAGTCATTGCTCGTGTTCACTGCGTGCTTCCTGTCTGATCATGTATTGTCTCAGCTAATCTGCACAGACTCCATGAGGTTAGCACAGTGATTTCCCCCAGGTTTTCAGGTGAGGGAACTGAGGCACTGGGAGATTAAGGAACTCGTCTAAGATCATAGTAGCTGATAAATGATATAACTGGGGTTCAGATCTACACAGTCTTGAATCCAGAGTCCAGACGCTTAGCACTATGCTACTCTGCTTTTATAGTCCCAGTGACAATGGTGCCAGGCCAGAAATGAGGACCTTGCCCTCTGTACCTGCCCCATTGACCCAGGCAGTGCACTTTAGGGACCTGAGCATTTCCTCAGGTCAGAAGTAGGTTTAGGTAGCCCAGGGCTGAGAACGCACTGCCAGAGCCCTGCCCCGTCTCCCAGACGGCTGTGGCCAGGCACATGGGGGACTGGCCAGTGCTCGGCATCTCCCCTCCCTGCCTGGCCCAAGTCGGGTCCTTCTAGAGCTCTGGGTGTGGGTGTGAATGCCCCATTACCCAGGTGGTAGGGCTCAAGGCTGCCCCAAGCTGTGTGGCCTCAGGCCTTGGCCCTGGAGCAAAGGTGCCCTGCTTTCAAGTGTGGCCCAGGTACCGGGGGCTTCGGAGGGTCTGTCTCGGGGCTCCCCAGGTCTTCTTCCCCACTCCCTCTGCATTCCTTCGGCCTGGACACTCCCCAGCTGGTTTCTGGGCAGAGCTGTCTAGGAGCAGGCCAGGCAGCCAGCACCTGAGAGGAGGTTGATAGAAACTCAAAGCTGGATCCCCAGGGAGGCCCATCCACTGCTGGCAGGGACCAAGCTCTGGGTCCAGTTCTGATGCTCCTGGGCGGGGGTTGGGGGCGTCCTCTGGCACGTCACTTCACCATTCTGAGCTTTAGTTTAGCAAGGGAACCAGCATCTTTAGCCTGCCTACCTCATGAGGCTGTTGTGTGGCAAACAGGATGACCATAATCAAAGGGCTTTACAGTGTATGAAGTGCCACTTAGAGTCTGATGGTGGTGTTACAATGACCGTTTATTTCCCCAGCCCAGAGGTGGGGAAGCCGTGGAGAGCCTCTGGTTCCATAGCGCCTGAACTCGGTGGTTCATTGCAACCCCCTGGGGGCCTTGTTGAACAGAGATTTCTGGGTCCCCACTTCCAGACAATCCAAGTGGAGTATGAGCTGGCCGAGTGTATTTTTAGAAAGCTTCAGGAGTTAAGAAGTCCTATTCTAGTTCATTATCTGAATTTTCCCAGCTTTGTGCTAAAGGAAAGACCAAAATCCAGGCAGGGACGGGCATGATGAGCTTGGTGACTAGCAGCTAATGCTGTGATAGGTAATTTGCTGTGAGGTCAGTACTATTGCCCCCATTTTCTGGACAGGAAAACTGAAGTGCAGGGAGATTGAGTCATTTGCCCCATGTGTACAGCTGGGGAGGAGCAGAGTCAGAATTTCAACCCAGGTGGTGTGGCTGAAGAGCTGGGCTCTTTTTCTGCACAGCCCGCAGCAGGCCCAAAGACCCTCTGGCCCCCAGACCCCTCTGCCACCTCTTGGCTGTGGTCAACAGAGGGGACAGAATCACCCTGGGTGACCCCCAGGAGCCACGGGGCAGGGTGCCCACCCGCCTGCCGACCAGCCTGCACACCCTTCCCAGGTCCTGTATCACCTCTTTGAGGAGTTTGCCAACTACGACCGCGTGGGCATCGTGGACATCATCCTCGGCTTCCTGAGCTTCTTCGTGGTGTCCCTGGGCGGGGTGTTCGTGGGCGTGGTCTACGGGGTCATCGCGGCCTTCACCTCCCGCTTCACCTCCCACATCCGCGTCATCGAGCCGCTCTTCGTCTTCCTCTACAGCTACATGGCCTACCTGTCGGCCGAGCTCTTCCACCTGTCGGGCATCATGGCGTGAGTCTGGGCGTGGCATGGGGGGGTGGCCAACTCAGATCCCCCCAGGCTTGGAGGGTCAAAGGGAGCTCCCCAGGGCCCAGCCCCCCAGATCCAGGCTTCAAGTCTCAGGGCTGTCCGGAAGCACGGAGTTTAAGGTTCTGGAAAGCCTCAGCCCAGCTATTTCTTTTATTCTCTTGTTACAAAGGGAGTACCTTGGTGGTCTCTGGATGCAGGCACTTGCGCCCACTGCTCCTCTCAGCAGCTCTAGCGAGGGTGCTCAGGGCTTCCCTTGTAGCAGGGGTCCTGAGGCCCCAGCTGCATCTTGCAGTTG
>SJYT01044555.1:0-13340 GCA_006410635.1 Cephalophus harveyi | reverse complement strand
TGGTGTCAAGGTGCTCCCACTAGGGGAAGTCACTGGAAGTGCCAAGAAGGCTGGATTGGGGGACGGGGATGGGGGTGACGAGGAGGCTGGGCCAGCCGGAGTGGAGCCCGAGTGTGGGCGCCAGCCTGGGAGGGCTTCCTGGGGGGACCCCCGGGTGTTAAGGGGACACCACACTCTGGAGGATAAACCTGTGGCCAGAGGCGTGACCCCTGTCAGGTGGAGAGGCCTTGGGGAAAAGGCCCAGGCTTAGGAGCCGGGCAGAGCTTCTTTTGTTCGTGTCTTAGCTCTGGCACTCCGTGGCAGTGTGACCATGGGCAGGTGACTTTATTTCTGCACGTCTCAGATCTCTCATCTGGAAAATGCCAGAATACACCCGCGTCTGCAGGGTTGTCTGAGAATGTTGAGAACAGGGGTTGGAAGCCGGCAGAGGCATCTGACCCATGAGAGGAGCTCAGGCGCCCGGCCCCTGCCCGCCTCCCTGGCGCTGGAGGCACCCTGAGAGGGTGCGGCTCGACTCTGAACCCCGCTCCCCGCTGTTTTCTCCCCTGACCCCCAGACTCATTGCCTCGGGCGTGGTGATGCGCCCCTACGTGGAGGCCAACATCTCCCACAAGTCCCACACGACCATCAAGTATTTCCTCAAGATGTGGAGCAGCGTCAGCGAGACCCTCATCTTCATCTTCCTGGGCGTCTCCACCGTGGCCGGCTCCCACCACTGGAACTGGACGTTTGTCATCAGCACCCTGCTCTTCTGCCTCATCGCCCGAGTGCTGGGTGAGGGGCCGGGCCCGGGGAGGGGTGTGTGCACGTGGCAGGGGTTGTGCGTGTGGCAGGGTGTGTGTGCGCGTGGCAGGGTGTGTGTGTGCGTGGCAGTGGGGTGCATGCTGTGTGTGGCAGCAGCGTGCATGCTGTGTGTGGAGGTGGCGGGCTTGGCTCCAGGCGGCTCCCAGCGCCCCTGCAGGAGGGGGGCTTCCCGGTTCCTGCTCCCTGCAGCGCTGAGGCCCGTATGGGCCCTGGAGGGGACAGAGGGCCGCGCTCCTGGGGGAACAGCCATGGTGTGCACGTGGAGGGGGCCTCAGCATCCCTGGGACTCTGGGCCCGTCAGCATCTGAGGAGGGGACTGAGGCCCCAGGGCCAGATCTGTGTTCAGCTCTGTGGTCTTTGCACCGCCTCGTCCCACGCGTGACTTTGGCACTTGCGGAGTCTTCTGCAGAGCCTCCCAGCTGCTGCTGCCAGGCCCGGGGCACACCTGGGCACTGCTGGGCACCAGGCCTCAAGCCCTTGGGCAGCTGCTTCACCTTCTGGATACACGTTACCTCAGTGACCATGTGGCTTCTGCCCGTGGATCTCACCTCCTCTCTGAAGTTAGGTCTGGGTGTGGCATTTAACTTGCTGCGCTGTCTTAAAAACCCTTTCATCCTGGGCCTCATCCTCTGGAGATTCTGGGGCTATGGGGTTGAGATTGGACTCCGACCTCCCTCTGCAATTCCCCCCCGCCGCCCCTCCCCGGCCATGCTGCACGTGCGCTCTTAGTTCCTCAACCAAGAATCGAACCCGTGCTCCCCGCGGTGCAAGCATGAAGTCTTAACCACCGGACCGCCCAGGAAGCCCTAGCATTTTTAAGCAACTTTTTATTACAGAAAATTTCAAACACAGAAAAGTAGGTCCCGTGTACCTATCGTATTTAGTAGGTATCAACTCGTCGCCAGTCTTGTCTCGTCTCTTTTCCTGGTACTCTTCTGCCCTCCAGCCCCTGGAGGCCTCTGTAATGTCTCTAAAGTATACACAGGTTGAGGGACCTCCCTTAAAGATCCACCCAACTCTTGGATTGAGGGATGAGGAGCCCCTTGGACTGAGGGACCTGAGATATGAGATAGCTGGGCGGGTTTCCCAGTGGAGGCTTCCTCCAGACAGAGAAAATCTCCCAGCTGCAGAAGCCATGAGGGGCTGGGACAGTCTGACCCGTTGCTTCCCCTCCCTGGCAGGCGTGCTGGGCCTGACCTGGTTCATCAACAAGTTCCGCATCGTGAAGTTGACCCCCAAGGACCAGTTCATCATCGCCTACGGGGGCCTGCGAGGGGCCATCGCCTTCTCCCTGGGCTACCTCCTGGACAAGAAGCACTTCCCTATGTGTGACCTGTTCCTCACGGCCATCATCACCGTCATCTTTTTCACCGTCTTTGTGCAGGTGCTGGACAGGGCAGAGCAGCCCTGCCTGGGGACCCTGACTCTGCCAGGAAAGAGGAAGCGCATGCCCGAGCGGGGCTAGGAGGGCAGCAGGGAGCAAGGGTTGTAGTTTCAGTCCACCAGTACCTCATGCAGCCCTGGACAAGCCACCCCGCCTTTCTGGGCCTCAGTGTGCTTAATTGGTCATGCGTCATTGTGGAGTGATGCTGCCCAGCTCAGTTAGGAGCCCCGGTAGCACTGAGAGGGGTGGGTCCAGTCAGCAGGACCATGAAGCTCATGGTAGGGATTTGGGGAAGTGGTTTAATCCCTTAGGGTCTCAGTTTCTACACCAATCAAATGGGGGCAGTAGCACAGCACGGGGGCTGGAAAGGCGAACCTGCCCCTGAGCGGCACCGCCGGAGGTCGTCAGCCAGAGCCCTGCTGCTGTCAGTGTGAGCCCGGCCAGATTTTCCTCCCGTCTCTGGGTCTCAGATCCCCATCTGTGAAGTGAGGGGACTGGACCAGCTGATCCTGAAGAATCCTTCCGGCTGCTGGCCGTGATTTCTGTGCATTTGAACGACCCAGGCTTAGCTGAGAACCTCACCCACCCCCGGAATCCCTGAGGGAGCCCAGCCTGAGATGATGTAAACCATTTCTCGGTATCTAACCCATGACTTTGGGCAAGTGAGAAATATTTCATCTGTGTGTTTGCTCCATCTTTCCTGGATCATAACCCTGGACAAGCCCTTAGTGGGAAACATCATTGCCTTCTCCAGAGAGCACAGTGTAGAACAGACTTCCTGGGGTTGGACTTGTCTTCTGTCTTTTAAAAGGAGAAGAGGCTACCTCTTTGATCATCTTGCCCTGCTTCCATCTTCAAAAATATTTTATCACCTTGATTTTGCAGTTGGTTTACTAAGCCAGTTTTTAATGAACGTAGCATTGAGGTGGTGACCTCCCTGCCTGAGTTTGAATCCAGCTTTACTACTTCTGTGAGACCTTAGGGAGTTACTTGACCTCTCTGTCTTAGTTTCCTCATCTGTACAATGGGGACAAGGAAGGGGTCATTGTAGGTATTGAAATGCTAATTCTAGTAAAAATAGCACTGGCCCTGGCACTTGACAAGTGTGCAGTTAGATTAGCTACTGCTGTCCTTACTGGGTCCTTCTGGGTCAAAAACCTGCAAGGGGGCCAGAGCGGAGGTGGTCCTCCCTGTTAGGCGACAGAGCACATTTGTGGTGGAACTCACACTTGAACTCTGGCCCGGGCTAGCTGGCCTGTGTGTGAGTCCCTTGGCTGGATGTGAACCCCCTGGCCATGTCTTCAGGAGTAAGTGGGCTTAATATAAGCGCAGCTTGGATGTTAGGAGATTGGGGACGTCAGAGCAAAGGGCATCCCAGGCTCAGGGACCTTGGGGTGGGGGACCTCTGTGGCCTCCCTGCCAGGGTGGCTGGAGTGCCTGACACCCACCCGCCCCCCAGGGCATGACCATTCGGCCCCTGGTAGACCTGCTGGCTGTGAAGAAAAAGCAAGAAACCAAGCGTTCTATCAACGAGGAGATCCACACGCAGGTACCCACAGCTGGGCCTGGGCCCTGTGTTGCAGGAGGAGGCTTAGGGAGCTAGGGGTCAGCTAGGTCTTGCATCCACGTCCTCAGTCAGCCCCTCCTCCCTCATCCAGTGCCTCCTGAGGTCACCAGGTCACCCCATAGTGAGGGGTGGTGTGAGCAGCCAGGAATCTGAGGAGGGGGCATCATGCTGTCTCTGCCTCTGCAGGAACCTGGCCCAGGTGCTGGGCACAAGTGGGTTCAGAGAAGAGGGCTCAGCTGGAGGCTGGAGGGGTCCACAAGAGTTCAGGATGAGTGGGGTGTGGGCGCCACCTCCTGGCTGCTTCTGGAACTACAGGGCTGGGTTGAGCAGAGCAGCGCTGGGGTGGAAGGTGGGGGCCCATTCAGGAGTCTTGGTCCGGAAGGAGCCCAGTAGTGAGGCTTGACCTGGCCCTGGGCACGTTTCAGTTCCTGGACCACCTTCTGACAGGCATCGAGGACATCTGTGGCCACTACGGCCACCACCACTGGAAAGACAAGTAGGTGGCAGGCCTAGTGGGCAGGAGGGCAGGGAGGGGCCGGTAAGGGTCTCCCCCCAGGGGCCTGGGCATCTTCCCATTGCAGGAGCCAGCTTCACCCATCTCCTCCCACCTCCCACCAGGCTCAACCGGTTTAATAAGAAGTACGTGAAGAAGTGTCTGATAGCTGGTGAGCGCTCCAAGGAGCCCCAGCTCATTGCTTTCTACCACAAGATGGAGATGAAGCAGGCCATCGAGCTGGTGGAAAGTGGGGGCATGGGCAAGATCCCCTCGGCCGTCTCCACCGTCTCCATGCAGTGAGTGCTAGTGGCCAGCCCGGCCGCTTCCGCAAGCCACATGCTGACCCCTCAACACCCACCTGGAGCGGGCCCCTAGGTCATTTCACCGGGCGGGCAGATCACACTGAGGACCCAAGGCTTGGCGCACCCAACCGGATCATCCCCAGGGGACCCTTCTGGCTCGGCCCAGCCCCCAGGGTCCCAGGAATTTTCTAATCTGTGCCCTGTTATCCCAGGAACATCCACCCCAAGTCCCTGCCGGCCGAGCGCATCCTACCAGCACTGTCCAAGGACAAGGAAGAGGAGATCCGCAAAATCCTGAGGAACAACTTGCAGAAGACCAGGCAGAGGGTGAGGGGCTGCCCCTGCCCGGCCCACCTCACTTACTGCAGAGGAGCCCCCCGCCCCTGCCCCGCCCCACCCGCCTCTGCTCCACGCGCCCAGAGCCACCCCAGCCCCTCGGGGCCCAGCTTCCGGGGCCTGGCGGGGCCTGCCTGACAGCTGTTCCTCCCACAGCTGCGGTCCTACAACAGACACACGCTGGTGGCCGACCCCTACGAGGAGGCCTGGAACCAGATGCTGCTCCGGAGACAGAAGGCCAGGCAACTGGAGCAGAAGGTGTGTCTGCAGCCGGAGCCGGCTCCTGCCTTTCTCCGGGACCCGGTGCTCTTCCTCTCTGCATCACCACCCCCCAGCCCTCTGGGAGACAGAGCCACTCCCACCTGGTGTCTTGGCCTCCTCCAGTGTTCTCGTCTGGAAAATTCCATGGACTGTAGCCCTCCAGGCTCCCCTGTCCATGGGGTTGCAGAGTCAGACACAACCTAGCAACTGAACACACACACACACACCCATGTGTTTCAAAGGCTGAGCCCCAGGGAAAGTTCCAGAAAGCTGCCTTCTCCACCTCTTCTCCACTCAGAGCAGCAAAGAGGCCCCCCTTCTCCACTGTGTCCTCGGGTATCAGATCTAGAAGAGTCTGTCCACGTGCTCTAACCTCTCATTTTCTAGTGAGAAAACTAAGGCTCAGAATCAGAAAGCAAGACACACATGCCTTCATTCATTCGTTCAGGAAAATATTTGTGGAGCTCTCCCTAAGTGCCAAGCGGCAGAACTGCCTTCGTGAATCAGGTGGTGAATCAGCCCAGTCCCTCCCTTACGGAGCACACAGTGGCCCTGGGCAGAACCGGAAGTGCAAGGGGCCCTGAGCACCTCAAACAAGGAAGTGGTCAGAGTGCGCTTAGGAATGAGAGTCTCGGGGGAGGGAGTGTGGGCAGGGGAAGCGCCAGGCAGAAGGAAAGAAACTATGCACACGTTCCTGACCTCAGACTGAGGGGCTCAGCTTTCAAGGAAGCTTGTTAATGGCGTTAAGGGTTTGGGCTTTCTTCCAAAGCATGGAGAAGTCATGAAGGGTTCTCAGCAAGGGAAGCACATGGGAAGGGGTGCGGGTGGATTGGGGGGTGGGAGATGTGTATAAGAGACAGTCTGTGGCCTCCCTGCCAGGGTGGCTGGAGTGCCTGACACCCACCCGCCCCCCAGGGCATGACCATTCGGCCCCTGGTAGACCTGCTGGCTGTGAAGAAAAAGCAAGAAACCAAGCGTTCTATCAACGAGGAGATCCACACGCAGGTACCCACAGCTGGGCCTGGGCCCTGTGTTGCAGGAGGAGGCTTAGGGAGCTAGGGGTCAGCTAGGTCTTGCATCCACGTCCTCAGTCAGCCCCTCCTCCCTCATCCAGTGCCTCCTGAGGTCACCAGGTCACCCCATAGTGAGGGGTGGTGTGAGCAGCCAGGAATCTGAGGAGGGGGCATCATGCTGTCTCTGCCTCTGCAGGAACCTGGCCCAGGTGCTGGGCACAAGTGGGTTCAGAGAAGAGGGCTCAGCTGGAGGCTGGAGGGGTCCACAAGAGTTCAGGATGAGTGGGGTGTGGGCGCCACCTCCTGGCTGCTTCTGGAACTACAGGGCTGGGTTGAGCAGAGCAGCGCTGGGGTGGAAGGTGGGGGCCCATTCAGGAGTCTTGGTCCGGAAGGAGCCCAGTAGTGAGGCTTGACCTGGCCCTGGGCACGTTTCAGTTCCTGGACCACCTTCTGACAGGCATCGAGGACATCTGTGGCCACTACGGCCACCACCACTGGAAAGACAAGTAGGTGGCAGGCCTAGTGGGCAGGAGGGCAGGGAGGGGCCGGTAAGGGTCTCCCCCCAGGGGCCTGGGCATCTTCCCATTGCAGGAGCCAGCTTCACCCATCTCCTCCCACCTCCCACCAGGCTCAACCGGTTTAATAAGAAGTACGTGAAGAAGTGTCTGATAGCTGGTGAGCGCTCCAAGGAGCCCCAGCTCATTGCTTTCTACCACAAGATGGAGATGAAGCAGGCCATCGAGCTGGTGGAAAGTGGGGGCATGGGCAAGATCCCCTCGGCCGTCTCCACCGTCTCCATGCAGTGAGTGCTAGTGGCCAGCCCGGCCGCTTCCGCAAGCCACATGCTGACCCCTCAACACCCACCTGGAGCGGGCCCCTAGGTCATTTCACCGGGCGGGCAGATCACACTGAGGACCCAAGGCTTGGCGCACCCAACCGGATCATCCCCAGGGGACCCTTCTGGCTCGGCCCAGCCCCCAGGGTCCCAGGAATTTTCTAATCTGTGCCCTGTTATCCCAGGAACATCCACCCCAAGTCCCTGCCGGCCGAGCGCATCCTACCAGCACTGTCCAAGGACAAGGAAGAGGAGATCCGCAAAATCCTGAGGAACAACTTGCAGAAGACCAGGCAGAGGGTGAGGGGCTGCCCCTGCCCGGCCCACCTCACTTACTGCAGAGGAGCCCCCCGCCCCTGCCCCGCCCCTGTGGATTGGGGGGTGGGGGGCGGGGTAGGGGAGGAGCAGGCAGAATTCAGGGGACATCTAGGAGGTCGGAGTGGCAAGACTTGGTTACCAGTTTGAGGTGGGACCGAGGGAAGAGGAAAGGGAGGCAGGGGTCACATCTGGCCTTTGATTGGGGTAGGCGGGTGGGGTGGCCAAGGGGACACCGAGGAAGGAGCAGGTTTTGAAGGAAGATAAGTAGCTGAGTTCAGCTGGAGCGTGTTGCACTGAGAATCTCGGGGGTCATCCAGGGCCCGGGTGACATTCCTGAGGTGACTGTGGGTCTGTCCTTAGGGGCAGATGAGGGCAGGAGCTAGAGGCTGGGCTGGTGTCCCCACAGGAGAGGTGGGACAGTGTGGGAGCGTTCAGGGTCACCCCGGAGCTCGACAAGAGGCTGGGCCAGGCCCTCAGGACGCAGCACTGGCTCAGGCTCGCCACAGGCATGGGCGGAGAGGGCGCAGGCGCTCCAGGCACACAAAGAAGGGTGTGCGGCCACCAGCCCAGGGCGCCTCTGCTCACCCCCCCCGCCCCCATCTGCTCTTCCTCTGTCAGATCAGCAACTACCTGACCGTCCCTGCCCACAAGCTGGACTCGCCCACCATGTCGCGGGCCCGCATCGGCTCAGGTAAGGCAGGCCGTGGGGGGCCTGGGGAGGAGCCTCGAGGCTGGGGACGGGCCTCAGAGAGCCTGCAGGGAAGACGGGCTTCTCACGGGCCAAGCCGTGAGCTCCTCCTATGTCAGGTGGAGTTGGGGGTTCACCAGAGGCGGGGCTGTCTCTTATACACATCTGCTGGGCGGGTTTCCCAGTGGAGGCTTCCTCCAGACAGAGAAAATCTCCCAGCTGCAGAAGCCATGAGGGGCTGGGACAGTCTGACCCGTTGCTTCCCCTCCCTGGCAGGCGTGCTGGGCCTGACCTGGTTCATCAACAAGTTCCGCATCGTGAAGTTGACCCCCAAGGACCAGTTCATCATCGCCTACGGGGGCCTGCGAGGGGCCATCGCCTTCTCCCTGGGCTACCTCCTGGACAAGAAGCACTTCCCTATGTGTGNACCTGTGAATGGAGCTAGATGTGTATAAGAGACAGGGGACAGAGTGCTCCACGGGGGGGCTCACGCTGAGGAGCTGGGTGCCCGCGGGGAGGCCGGAGGGGGCTGCACTGTTGGGCTCTCCGACATGTGGGGGACCAAGGGAGGCCTTCCAGGACAGGGGGCTCAGGAGGGAGCCTGAGCTCTTCGATGGAGCAGGGACTCCTATGGGAGCCCCAGGGCTGAGCAGGGGAGCACAGTCCTACCTTGGAGAGCGCAGTCCGAGGGGAGGAGGAACCATTGGCCTCGTAAAAGGCCCGAGCGGAGTGATTTGAAGCATACCAGGATCACCGCACTCACAGGCTGGCTCTGTGCGGGCAGAGGTGGGCCACGCACTGGGAGGGCTCAGGCCGGAAGCCAGCGTGCGCCTTGCTCTTGGTTCGCAGACCCGCTGGCCTATGAGCCCAAGGCCGACTTGCCTGTGATCACCATCGACCCGGCCTCCCCGCAGTCACCTGAGTCCGTGGACCTGGTGAATGAGGAGCTGAAGGGCAAGGTCCTGGGGCTGAGCCGGGATCCGGGGAGGCTGGCCGAGGAGGAGGAGGACGACGAGGACCCCGACGGGGGCCTCACGATGCGGACCAAGGAGCCCTCGTCCCCGGGCACCGACGACGTCTTCACCCCGGCGCCGAGCGACAGCCCCAGCTCTCAGAGGATACAGCGCTGCCTCAGTGACCCAGGCCCCCACCCCGAGCCTGGGGAGGGAGAGCCTTTCATCCCCAAGGGCCAGTAGCACGGGGGCCAGCGGGCGGTGCCCTCCCACCACGGACTCTCTACCAGAGCCGGGGCTGCTGGCCGGGGGCGGCGGGGGGGGGGAGGTGTTCCCCTTGTCCTTCCCGACCTGGACTGGCCCCGGCTCTCCCCCACTGCATGGCAGCTGGGCCCACAGCCCCCACCGCAGCACGGCTTCCCCCTGCCTCCCGGGAAGCACCCTCCCTCCCGCTGGAACTGCCTTCCTGATCCATCCATCGGAGGCGGACCTGCCTGGCTGTGAGGCAAACCCTGCCCCCTCCCGAGCCAAGCTCTCTCCCTACCCGGACCAGGGCCTCTGAGTCCCCTAGACCTCCGCGGGGCTGCCTCCCATTCCGTCACCCTACTCATTCAAGTCAATGTTAGTTTCTAACCAAAGAGCCTCTGGCTCAGCCTTGGTCCCTCCTGGGAAGGGAAGGAGCCAGGGCCTCCATCAACAGGGAAGAGACTAGGGGACCAGGCGTTGGACTTGGGGAGGGGTCGGGGACCGTGGCCATACAGTCCCCCTGCCGGCTCTCACCCTGGCCCCCTCACCTGACCTGTCCTTACTCAGAGCTGCAGACTGAGGGCACCTCTGAGCTCTGTCTGGAGCTGGGACTCTGCTTCTCCAAACTGGGCTCCAGCGGGGACCACTTACTTGGGGAGGGGTCGGGGACCGTGGCCATACAGTCCCCCTGCCGGCTCTCACCCTGGCCCCCTCACCTGACCTGTCCTTACTCAGAGCTGCAGACTGAGGGCACCTCTGAGCTCTGTCTGGAGCTGGGACTCTGCTTCTCCAAACTGGGCTCCAGCGGGGACCACTGGGCCCTTCAGGGGCTGCTGATCGGAGCTCCAGAGAGTGCTGCCTTTTTATCTGTTTTGTTTGTTCACACTTCCATGTACGATTCTATTTGCACAGAGGGCATTCCTGTTTTTAAAACATTTTTGAACCCCCTGCCTGAACAGAACTCCTACCATCCTACTCCAGAGCATCACTCATCCGCATACGTGCCTGTCTGCCCAACACTTCCCCAAATCAGTCCTCTGTCCACAGGGCTCTGATTTCAGAAATGACCTCACCACCCCCCACCCCCAACACACACACACACGGACACCCCAATCGTGACTTTCTCTAACTCATAGATGCTGGGCCTCCTGGGACCTTCTTTCTCTTGGGCCTGGCCCTCAGCTCCTGCTGGCCTGTTCTCTCTCCTCCCCCTCCCCGCCCCCGTTGACCCCTGGAACCTCTCTTGTAAGCACTGCACTCAGCTTGCTGTAGAGCCCTGTCCTTGGGGGGGGCGGTGATGTCCCCTGAGCATCTCCCACTGGCCAGGGCTGGTGGGTGAGCGGAGCCCTGGCCCCAGAGGCCTTTGCTCACAGAAATACACCCCTACTCCTGTGGCCGCCATGGGCCAGGCCCAGGCCTAGTGATCTCTGTCCTTCTCTCTAGGGTACTCTTTTCCCCAGGATCGTGCAATAGTCAGAGCATCCCCCTCCCCAGTGGACTGGGCAGAGGGTGCTCATCTCCCCCTCCTCTCCATGAAAGTGCTGTTTTGGGCAGGAGTCCCCATGCAAGGGTGACGTTGACAACTGTGTTCAAAGCCACCACAGCTGCTGCCGCTCTGCTGCCTGTACAGAAGAAACCGAATCTTTTTCATATTCTAATAAATCCGTGTGAGTTTTTGATAGAGTTGAGGGCTGCTTCCTGGGTACCAGGGACTTGGGGGAGGAAGGTGGCCCAGGCCCCTGAAGGACTTGGCTCAGTGGCCGGCACGGAGATGCTTAGTCCAGGTCAGGTGCTGCCGTGCTGATTCCCGTGGGCCCAGCACCAGGGGCACAGGTGCGGGCAGAGCAGGAGGCGCCCAGCCCTCGGCTCCTGAAAAAGGGCAGCGTTCATCAGTCCTGCCAGGAAAGCCATGCGTGCGTGTCTCTGTGTGTGTGAGTATCTGTGCGTGTGTCTGTATCTATGTGTTTGTGTATCTGTGTGTGTTTATGTGTGTCTGTATCTATGTGTCTGGGTGTGTCTCTGTGTGTCTGTGTATATCTGTGTGTGTATCTCTGTGTCTGTGTGTGTCTGTGTATCTGTGTGTGTGTCTCTGTGTGTGTGTCTGTGTATCTATGTGTGTGTGTCTCTGTGTCTCTGCGCGCGTGTCTGTGTATCTATGTGTGTGTGTGTCTCTGTGTATCTATGTGCCTGTGTGTGTGTGTGTATCTATGTGTCTGTGTGTGCATCTGTGTATCTCTCTCTGTGTGTGTCTCTGTGCCTCTGTGTCTCTGTGTCTGTGTGTATCTATGTGTCCGTGTGTCTCTGTGTGTCTCTCTGTGTGTCTGTGTGTGTGTGTGTCTGTATGTCTCTGTGTGTGTTTCCGTGTGTCTGTCCCTGTGTGCATGTCTGTGTGTATCTATGTGCCTGTGTGTGTGTGTTTGTGTGTGTGTCTGTGTGTATATATGTGTATTTCTGTGTGTGTGTCTGTGTGTCTGTGTGTGTGTGTGTGTCTGTGTGTATCTATGTCTGTGTGTGTGTGTCTTTGTCTCTCTTTCTGTGTGACAAGGGAAGGAGGTGTGTTGAGCAGGAGTTTCCTATGTGATACCTTAGGAGAGAACTATAGGATGAGATGAGGTTAGCCCGGTGAAGAAAGCTTCAGCGAGTTCCCAAATATTCTAACTGGGAGCTGCACGTGGGAACACCCTAGGAGCTGAAGAAAGGCTGGTGTGGCTGGGTCAGAGAGTGACAGGCAGGGAGGTGAAGGTGGGACCTTGCAGCCCACGGTCAAGATTTTGGTTTATGCTACAAGCAAGGGAGAGGCTCTCCATTGTAAAGTGGGGACAATAACCCCCGGATGGAACCTGCTCAGGAGTGTAATGGTCTCAGCACAGTGCCTGGTGGGCTTAGTTCAGCTAAAGTTGGATGCATGAGGTGCACTTTCTGGAGCTGACCACCAGAGGGCAGTGAGGCCTTGGCACACACCCCGGCACCCTTGGGACCTGCTTTGTGGAGAATAGCATCTCCTTTGCCCAGACTTGGGACCTGTGAATGGAGCTGGTTTGATCCATAAAATCTGAAGTGATGGGTATCAAAAAGACCATAGGGAGGGAGCGTAGCATCCATTCCTGTAACAGTGTCCCAGCAAGAAATGGATGGAACACCCAAAGCGTTACTAAAGAACCTTCAACTAAGGAATTCTTTACGGAGGTGCAGGCAGGGTTAAGGGAACTTACCAGGGATGGGACTCAAGGGGTCACACTAAGGAAGCCGAAGGGCAAGAGGAAGAAGTTGTCACTGCGGGGAGGGGCTGCCTTGCTGGAGCTGCAGCCACGGGGATCTGAACACAGCCGCTGCCAGGCAGAGAGCCAGAGGAGGGGTGCTCTGACTCTGACCCTGCTGGCACCTCCCCTCGGTCAGACCCGCGGGAAAGGGAAGGGAGGCAGCAGCCTCACTGAGCGGGCTTCACACGATGAGCCTTCAGAACAAGCGGAGAGTGGCTTCAGAGAAGGCAGAGCCATTCCTCTCCTCCCCCTCACCACTCACTGTCGTCCTTCAGATGAAAAATGGGTGTCCCTATTGCTTAACGGCTACGGAATTTCTGTTAGTAATGAAAGAGCTTTGAACATAGATCATGGTGATGGTTGCACAAATGCCACTGATTGTTCACTTTAAAACGGCTTGCTTTATGTTATGTGAATTTCACTTCAATTCTTAAAATTAAGGGTTTATTAAAGAAAGCTCATCCCTAAGAGGAAAAAAAAGTCATCAGCTCACCATATCCTTGTCTTACCACATCATTGTTATCCTTCAGTCACACTCACCGGGAACCTAACTCAGTCATCATCAAGGCTCTTTCAACAAGACAGTAGAGGAGGGATAACAGCAGAAACCTGCTCCAGCCCCGCCTTTTGGAGCTGGTCACAAGACCTGTGTTAGCAGTCATGCCTTCCTCCCCCCACCCCTTCCATGGTCTTCTCACCAGCTGCCAGCACTTTGGCTGGAATGGTCCTTTACTCTGTGTGTGTACCTGGGCCTTTAAAATTTGTGTGTGTATCTGGGTCTTTACAGTGTGTGTGTGTGTGTGTGTGTGTGTCTGGGCCTTTACAATGTATGTATGTGTGTGTATGTATCTGGGTTTTTACAATGTGTGTGTGTGTG
>SJYT01044553.1:21592-68159 GCA_006410635.1 Cephalophus harveyi | reverse complement strand
CTTTTGTTGACCATGATGGCTACTCCATTTCTTCTGAGGGATTCCTGCCCGCAGTAGTAGATATAATGGTCATCTGAGTTAAATTCACCCATTCCAGTCCATTTTAGTTCGCTGATTCCTAGAATGTCGACGTTCACCCTTGCCATCTCTTGTTTGACCACTTCCAATTTGCCTTGATTCATGGACCTGACATTCCAGGTTCCTATGCAGTATTGCTCTTTACAGCATCGGATCTTGCTTCTATCACCAGTCACATGCACAACTGGGTATTGTTTTCCCTTTGGCTCCATCCCTTCATTCTTTCTGGACTTATTGCTCCACTGAGCTCCACTGATCTCCAGTATATATATATATATATTTTGTCCCTTTCTCACAAAGACAATTTCTTATGTATCAAAACCCAGGAGAGGAGGATTAGTTTACTTATATATGCATAAATTCTTTCAATGGCATTTTTTAACTTTAATCAGTCTGAAAGTGTGCTATGGAAACCTACTGGTGCCAAAGACAGTGCTCCATTTTTCTAGTGGCTTCTGACCACAGAGACTACATCCATCAGAACTGACACCAAGGCAGTATTCAATATATTCATACATTGAAAATTAGAGAAAAATAGTTGCAAAATAAGATAATGCTGAAATCGAGGCGTTTAACAAGTCCTTTAGAGGAGGGGGCCTGATCACATCTGGCCCAGTGGCATGAGCTGGTATCAATAGAGGATTTTGGACAGAATGTTTTAGACAAGGCCCTTTGAGTTACAAGACAGCTTGTGCTATTCCCATTTCAGGAAATCTCCTTTGCAATTTCTCTACATACCTACTGAAATCTCACTCATCATTCAAGATCCAGATTAAGTCTCAACTCAGCAAAGCCACTCCCAACCATCACCTCAAAATCTTCTTACTCCAGGTTTCCGGAGTGTTTTATTTATACCCATATTTACATCCACATTCTCACACTATGTCCTTATCACACATTAATGTCCCCTATGCTAAGTCACGTCAGTCGTATCCGAGTCTGTGTGACCCCATAGACAGAAGCCCATCAGGCTCCCCTGTCCCTGGGATTCTCCAAGCAAGAACACTGGAGTGGGTTGCCATTTCCTCCTCCATTGTATGAAAGTGAAAAGTGAAAGTAAAGTCACTCAGTCGTATCCGACTCTTAGTGACCCCATGGACTGCAGCCCACCAGGCTCTTCCATCCATGGGATTTCCCAGGCAAGAGCACTGCAGTGGGCTGCCATCGCCTTCTCTGTAAAGTCCTCTAGTTTACTTATTTTGTGGAAGCACTAGTATAGCCCTTACTATGTGCCAGTCAGTGTCTTAATGGCTTTGCAATATTAATTCTCTTAATCCTCACAGCAATCCTACATGTAGTTTTACTATTATCCCAACTTAACTGAAGCCCAGTTTTCTAAAATGCTGTCTTTTGCACTGTAGGGCAAGGTCCCTTGAAGAAGAAATGCTTCATTTTCATCCTTATAATCTCAGTTTGTAGAACATGACTTAGCAAATTTCAGACTTTCAGTTTAATAAACAAATGCATACATAATGTTGAATAAAGAGCGTTTGACAGACACCAGTGCAGATCCAGAGACACTACTCATTTAGGAGATACTTAGTTGAATTCATTTTTATATAACCTCACCTTAACATCTATAATGTTTAGTGAATTTTGTTCTTAGGAGGAAAAGCATAGAAATGATAGCTAGTAACAACTATTGTTCTGAAGCCCAAGGAAATCTCATTAAGATCTGGTTAACCCACTTACTTCAGAAAGACAAATTGCACATCACTCCAAAAAAATGAAGAAGACGACAAAGATAGGAAAAGGAAGATATAGTATAGTACTTGCAGTTTTTTGGTAAGAAATCTCAGTTCAAAGTTCAGTTTAAATCTCACTGTTTAATGTGTTCCCCAAGAACAAAGGACATCTGCTGTTAAACTGCTGAAAGTGAAAGTGAAGTCACTCAGTCGTGTCCAACTCTTTGTGACCCCATGGACTTAGCCTATCAAGCTCCTCCATCCCTGGGATTTTCCAGGCAAGAATGCTGGAGTGGATTGCCATTTCCTTCTCCAGGGGGTCTTCCCCACCCAGGGATCAAACCTGGGTCTCCCGCATTGCAGGCAGATGCTTTACCGTCTGAGCCACCAGGAGAGACCTTAAAGCTGCTGAAGATGAGACCAACACATATCCTCATTGCCAATCACATCCCCACCAGGATGGGGTGAGACCCAGAGCACAGGAGCAGGGGTAATGTGTGCAAACCCTCCTTACCCACCTGCCTCCCACCATTTGGTTGGACAAGATCTGCTCAAATGTGAAAAGGATGATAATGCACAGATGGTGGCAGAGACCTCCAAGATGTGTAGAACCGTATGAACGGTGTGCACTGTGTCTGAACCACAGTAAAATGTCGTTAGGTACAAACAGTCTGGCCTCTGGGTCTCCTGAAACTTCCACCTCACTGTTTATTTGCAAGCACTGAAAGTCTGGTCTAGAGAACAGAGGAATTTGATTTTGGAAAATGCCAAAAGAACATCACCTCACCTTCAGTGATTACAACTTCATTCATTTGGGGGCAAGTCCCATTGTAAAATGCCAACACCCCGTAAGGAGGTAAATCTTAAGTCTTTATCAGCTAACACGCGATTTAGCCAATAATTCCCTAAAAGAGACTAGTCTGAACACAGGTAAAGATAAGAGAAGAATCCAGATGGTGCCAAAGAAAAGGAGTACAATGCTAGGAGAGGAAAAAACACAACCACTGTGAAGAGTCAGGAAGACCCGAAAGACCTGCATTGTCTTCTTCCCAGTTTTCCCAGGATGGCTGTGTCACCAGGACAGGGCACTCAACCTGGAATTTCAGCTTCGATCTCACAACAGAGAGGTCACAGGAAGACCAACGGGAAGCCCGGAGAGCTAGTTGATGTCCCATGGGCATGGATGAGTTTATTTAAGTAGCTCCAGGGAATCTAGATGAGGATAGAACAAAAAGTACCCATGCGGTATTCCCCAAGGAGCAAGAAAGGAGAAATCAGGGAGCGGACATGGTACACATACTTCTGGATACACGCTCAGTTGAGAAGTGGGCCAGGGTGGATTTGGTTGGAAAAAGCTAAGTGAAGGTCATGTTCTTTTGTCACATGTAAAGAAATGAGAAGTTGAAGGGAAGTTGGAAGAACCTATGTGTTGAGCAATGGGAGTGGAATAAAGTAGTAAAGATCATTTCTGCCCAATTCTCATGTTTCCTCACAGTTGGATGCAGTTGTCCTATTTGCTTGTGATCTCCAGGTCCACATCTGAGCTCTTTGTCTCCTCTCCTTGGGGGTTCTTGGTGAACTCACAGATTCATCTTCTCATGAGCCTGGGGCTACCCTCCCCTGGCAGGAGGTGGCCCCATGCGGTTTCTCCTACAGCTGAATGCAGCCCCTAATCTCCCAGCTGGCATGGACATGCAGAGGAGATGAACCTTCAGAAGGTCCTCTCACCTGGGATGAGTCTCATTCTTTGGTCCTGTGCTGCTGGCTCCACTAGGAGGAAGGAGCAATTATGGCATGACGCAGTTAAGGTTCTGGAACAGAAGAACATCCTTTGCCAGCCTCAGGCATCAGCCAGCTCGCCTGTGAATTTTGCATTTTAAGCACCTCAGATCTCAGCTTAATTAAGAGCATCACTGCTCCCAGAGCGATCTGCTGACACAAAAGCGGGCTAGAGGAAAAAAAAAAAAACACAGCTTGGCTCAGCAAGCTGAGTTCCATTCCTTCAAGCAAGCATTTAGGAGAACTGCTCCTGCCCAGTAGGGCACAAGTGCTGCTGGGGGAATGGGATCAGGGCAAGAATCAGGCAGAGGTCCCGAGGCCACAACCTGGGGAGAGACCGGAGATATAGCCAGGGAGTCAGAGGGTGGCTTTATGACAACCTAGCACCAAGAGAGCAACGTGCAGCCTCTCCGCAAATGCACAGGGTCACAGGTGAAGAGGGCCCCGCAAGGGAGCTGGTCCTAAAAATAAGTGTGGGGTTACTGAGACAATCAAATATGAGGGTGTCTGGAAAGTGCTGAGCGGAGACTTGATATGTTCAGTAATTAGTAGCTACTACTGTTATTACAATGCAACCCTCAGCCTCACCCCACTCAGCTCCCGGGGCTACCAACAAAAACCCCCAAAAAGGACTGTGCTGGCAAGTCTGAGCTAACCCAGCCAGAACTTGCTTTCTTCAGGTGGACCCAGCCCCTCCCCTCCTGGTAAAGCTAAGCCCCTGGAGAACTGATAGAAACGGTTAAGCTGAGTCTCAGTCCATGCCTTCCTCTCTGACAGCTGCCTCTTGAGAGTACGTAGAAATGCAAAGAGCCCAGCTGAAAGCTACCTGGTTAAGAACTACAATACATGAAAAGATGCTCAACATCACTCACTATCAGAGAAATGCAAATCAAAACCACAGTGAGGTACTCTCTCATGCCTGTCAGAATGGCTGCTATCAAAAAGTCTCCAAACAATAAATGCTGGAGAGGGTGCGGAGAAAAGGGAACCCTCTTACACTGTTGGTGGGAATGCAAACTAGTACAGCCACTATGGAGAACAGTGTGGAGATTCCTTAAAAAACTGGAAATAGAACTGCCATACGACCCAGAAATCCCACTGCTGGGCATACACACCGAGGAAACCAGAACTGAAAGAGACATGTGTATCCCAATGTTCATCACAGCACTGTTTACAATAGCCAGGACATGGAAGCAACCTAGATGTCCACTGGCAGATGAATGGATAAGAAAGCTGTGGTACATACATACAATGGAATATTACTCAGATATTAAAAAGAATGCATTTGAATCAATTCTAACGAGGTGGACGACACTGGAGCCTATTATACAGAGTGAAGTAAGCCAGAAAGAAAAACACCAATATAGTATACTAACACATATGTATGGAATTTAGAAAGGTGGTAATGGTGACCCTATATGCGAGACAGCAAAAGAGACACAGAGGTAAAGAACAGACTTTTGGACTCTGTGGGAGAAGGCGAGGGTGGGATGATTTGAGAGAATAGCACTGAAACATGTATATTGTCATATGTGAAATAGATTGTCAGTCTAGGTTTGATGCATGAGACACGGCACTCAGGGCCGGTGCACTGGAACGACCCTGAGGGATGGGATGGGGAGGGAGGTGGGAGGGGGGTTCAGGATGGGGGACACATGTACACATGGCTGATTCATGTCAATGTATGGCAAAAACCACTACAATATTGTAAAGTAATTAGCCTCCAATTAAAATAATTAATTTTTAAAAAAAGAACCATAATACACCTTTCTATCTCCTGCTACGCCTCTCAGATCCATGCAAGGGGATATGCCTTCAGAATACACTTTTCTCAGTTAAAAAGATGACATTTTGTCTTAAAAGGAACTAAGCTGGACTCATCTGGAGCTATGAGATAGGAGAAGAGAGGGAAGAAGAGCTGGTGCTTCACTGGAGAGGCTGGATAGCAAGGGAGGTGATGAAGGTACACACTGGAGTCAGTCCACCTGAAGCTGAGCCCCAACCTTGTCTCTCTTTAACCATGGCTTCCAGCAATCGTTAACCTCATTTTCCCAGTAAGAACAGCATTATATACCTGATAGGGTTTTGTGCGGAGAAGGCAATGGCACCCCACTCCAGTATTCTGCCTGGAAAATCCCATGGACGGAGGAGCCTGGGAGGCTGCAGTCCATGGGGTCGCTGAGTCAGACACGACTGAGCAACTTCACTTTCACTTTTCCCTTTCATGCATTGGAGAAGGAAATGGCAACCCACTCCAGTGTTCTTGCCTGGAGAATCCCAGGGATGGCGGAGCCCAGTGGACTGCCATCTGTGGGGTCGCACAGAGTCGGACACGACTGAAGCAACTTAGCAGCAGCAGCAGCAGGGTTTTGTGAATATTAAAAGACCTAATACATTAAACATGCTTAAAAATAGTAGCCTAGTTTCTCTCCTTATGTATTTATATCTATTATCATTGAAAATTATGGATCCATAACAATACTTGAGTAGAAGCTATAACTCTCACTTTGCAGATGATGAAACTGAGGCATTGAGCCCAAGTAGCACAGTCAGTAAATGGCAGGCCTGGGGACTGAACCCAGAGTCAGTGATGTCCACTGAGCAACAGGGGCTCCTAAACACTACCCTTTACAAATTGGGTGGAGGGGCTCTTGTTCAACATCATGTTAAATAACTGATTATTCCTTAGGTACCAAGATTTTTATACAGACTTATTTCCTGGTAATAAAATCTACCCATATAAACAAAGCCATTTTCACAAGTGTTTACCCTCTTGGCCCATATGCCTGCTATCTCCTTCTGAATCTGCAAATTAAAGTGCAATTTCTAGTCCCCCACCCCAAATATAAAGTCAGTCTTTCTGGAGTGGAGCCCAGGAATCTTCATTTTTAACTAAGACCCTGATGTGTACACATCGTTCTCATGACCACCCTTCCCATTACAGTTCTCCTGCACTCCAAAGTCAGAGAAGGTGATGGCACCCCACTCCAGTACTCTTGCCTGGAAAATCCCATGGACAGAGGAGCCTGGTAGGCTGTGGTCCATGGGGTCGCGAAGAGTCGGACACGACTGAGCAACTTCCCTTTCACTTTTCACTGTCATGCACTGGAGAAGGAAATGGCAACCCACTCCAGTGTTCTTGCCTGGAGAATCCCAGGGACAGGGGAGTCTGGTGGGCTGCCGTCTATGGGGTCGCACAGAGTCGGACACAACTGAAGTGACTTAGCAGCAGCAGCAGCACTCCAAAGTTGGAAGCTATAGCTACAGATTGTATCTCCCCAGATTTGTTTAGTTTTTCACACATCTTGAATAGGTCCCTGAAATGTTATCCATAGATTTCAGAACATCAGATTTTTTAAAAAAGGGGGATGGGGTGGGGGGATCCTTGGTTTGTCTTTTATAAGCAACACACTTAACTGAGGTACAGATGCAGAATTCGTGGAAGGTGCAGGTTGAAAGAAATCCCACAGCTACCATTTATCCAGGCTGTTTCCATTAGGAAAGAAAACATTAACTTCGTAATTATCCCCACAACTCCAGTTCTGCAATGGTTCTTTTAATCACTTGTTGAGGATGGAAAAGTTAACACTTTCCAGGGAAGCAAAAGAACTTATCCTTGTCCTAAGAGGTGCTGTGTGGTGATCTGTGATCTGGAAGTCAAAATTCTGTGAACACACCTGCCAGATACAAATACTCCCTTCTTCCTTCATTGGAAAATTACCACAAGGAGCTTTTTTATTTTTTATTCCTAGGGCATGCTATTCCAAACAAAACATGTTGTATAAATCACTCAAAAAACATAAAGACTGGGTGTTCCATGAACACCCAGTCTCATGACCTCCCACAAAACTCTCAATCCAGCCACGCAACTGAACTCTGTGATAGTAAATCACCATATGTCAAGGGAAGGTTTGTTCTAATAATGAAGCAAAAAGTAATAATAATGAGCATTCACTAGCACTTAATTCCTAAGCTCTATGCTCACTGTTTTTCATAATTAACTGTTACAGTGTAAAGAACCATGAAGAAGGGGGAAGCTTCTCACCTTTGAAAAATTACAAGTTCACAGCAAACTTGTCCTGGTCAAATGTATAGTGTGCAATTTACCAGTTGTCACGGTCCTTCCCCTCAGTGTCTAGTAAGCTGTTCCTGGCCCCCAACCACCTTGATTGTGACACCCCTCCAGCTGCCCTGCCAGATGGTCTTTGCTGGTCAACTGCAAGATACATGAACAGACAATTCCTTCAGTCTGCTGGAAGCTCTCTACAGGATGTTCTTCCAACACAGCATTTACAGGATTTTAGTTGGGGGTTGGGAGGCAGGGAGGGGGTGGTAGACTTACTCCAAGTTGAAAATGAAGAGAAACAGTACATGCATCTGGCCATCTCCAATTAAACACCAGCTCCTGGTTTAGGAGTGGTCTGAGCCTGCAGCATTTGAGTTGTTTTTCCCCTGAGCTATTAGGATATTCATTATTTCAAATAAAAATCTACAAGCAAGCTGCATAATAAAGAGAGTGAATCTTGCTTCTCTACCAACCTGATTGTGGAATATGTTTGGCTTATTATCTTATTTAATTGTCTAAGGAAACTAATTGTTTTGGCTCATTTGTTGAAATTTATAATACTTGGATCCTTTTCTCTGTTTGCAGAGCAAGGCAGAACATCTTGGCATTGAAGAATGCATATTTGATCTATGAAGTATATAGTCTTTTGAATATGTATCTTCACTATGGTGGAGAATTTATTTATTCAGAGGCTCATTAGTTTAAAGTAGAACGTCCTTTGGATAGAAATCAATAAAATATTTATTCTATAAGAAGTGTCTTTGAACATAGGGACAGAAGGAGAGGAGCCATCTAACTCATTTGATGAGGAATCTACTCTTCCCCAGAAGTAGATTCTTCATAGACAGCACTGTGGAGGTGGTAATGATGATAATGGAGAGGGGGAGAGCAGCAGAAGGGGGAAGAAAAGGGAAGAAGAGAAAAGAGGATTAAAAAAACAAACAAACTGGACTTTTCAGTGTCTCAGACCTCTGTTCAAATTAAATTCTGCTACTACAGCTCTGTACTTCATTTTTCTTGTCTATAAAATAGTTACTACTTCACAAGGTTATTGAAAGAATTAAATAGGCTAGTTGTATATAAGGCTTCCAAAATTAGTTCTTGCTAGAATTAGGGTTGCTAGGTAAAATACAGGAGACCAAGTCTGCCAGTTTCCTATTGCAGGGGTAACAAGTTACCACAAGCTTAATGACTTTAAGCAACATAAATACACTATCTTGCAATTCTGGAGGTTAGAAGTCTGAAACGGGACTGCATGGTTGTGGCTTCTGGAAATTCTAGAGGGTAATTTTCTTGCCTTTTCTGGCTACTAGAAGCCACCTGCATGCCTTGAATCATAGCTTCTTCCTCCATCTTTAAAGCCAGCCACAAAGCACTTTCTCTTCTCTTTGACCCAATTCCATTCTCCAATCTTCACCCTTACAAGTACTTTTATGATTATCTAGTCCACTCAGACTATTAAAGAAAATCTCACCTCAAGACTCTTATTCATATCTGCTAAATTCTTCTGCCATATAAGGTAACATTCAAATATTCTGGGACTTCAGACTTGGAAAACTTTGGAGGCCACTGGTCAGCCTAGTACAATTCACCCTCTGGCTCCCAAAGATTCACATCATCTCTAATGCAAAATACAGTCACCTAATCCTAACATCTCTAAATGTCTCAATGCATTGCAGCACTAATGCAATTTCAAAATCTCATTTAAATATCATCAACTCAAAAGTCCTAAATCTCACTCCTTAAATTATGTTTGGGTCATAAATCTCAGTATAATTCATTTGAGGCAAAATTTTTCTGTCTGTGGATCTGTGAAAATAAAAACAAGTTGTTCGGTCGCTAAGTCATGTCTGACTCTGTGACCGCATGGACTGCAGCACATCAGGCTTCCCTGTCCTTGGCTATGTCCCAGAGTTTGCTCAAATTCATCTCCATTGAGTCAATTATGCCATCCAACCACCTTATCTTCTGTCGTCCCCTTCTCCTCCCCTTCAACCTTTCCCAGCATCAGGGTCTTGTCCAATGAGTCAGCCCTTTGCAACATGTAGCCAAAGTATTGGAGCTTCAGCTTCAGCATCAGTCTCTTCAATGAATATTCAGGGTTGATTTATTTTAGAATTGACTGGTTTGATCTCCTTGCTGTCCAGGAGACTCTCAAGATGTAATTCTAAAATACAGTTGTGGGACAGATATAGGATAAGATTTATAGTCATTTTTGTTCAAAAATAGAGGTGAGGGATGGAACAAAAACAAAAAAATCACTGGTTGCAAGAAATACTGAGATCCAACTAGGAAAAAAATCATTAGGTTTCAAGCCCTGAGAATAATCCTCTGTAGTTCATAGCTCTGCCCTCTGGACCCTCTGTTCCGTCCTCTGGGTATGAGGCTCTGCCCTCAGCTTCACTGTCTGGCTCATCCTTCCTTTTTCATGAAAGATAGAACATATTTGCAGCTGAGTAATTTTTAAGCCTATTTCCTGCACATAGAAATGTTCAGAGTCTGACTGTTTTCTTTCATTCCCTCTTGTAATCCAAGCAGTCAGTATCTCTGATGCTATAACTCAAGAATATTGCAAATCTCCTATATGTTTCTCAAGGATTCACTTCTTTAGACAAAAGGCTCCTCCAGAGAGTCTTCGAAGTCATCTCATCTCTATTTTTGACTTCCCCTGAGATGGCTGACGGGATCCATGAGTCACATGCATAATCTCTTCAAAGAGACCTCATCTGATTGAAGGTGGACCTAGTGATCCTTCCAAGGAAGGATTAAAAGGTTGATGAGCCACCCCTTTTTTTTTTTCTCCAGTGCATGCTTTCCTGTCATTAAATCTATTGTAGCATCTTTGCAATCTGAATAGCCTGAGAATTTCCCAGATCAAGTCTTGGCTCTTTTTTGCTTAGAGTTCTTCCCTCAATCTAGCTCTTTCCTCTCACATTTTACTGTATGCAGCAAGAAGAAACCAGGCTACACATTCAACACTTTATGCTTAGAGATCACAGCTAAATATTCAAGTTCATCCCTCACAAGTTCTACCTTTCATATAGCAGGAGACAACTGAGCTGAATTTTCTTTTTCTAGATGTATAAAAGAATCCCCTTTACTTCAGTTTGTAATAACACCCAGCTGAACTCAAATTTCATATTAACAATAGTGTTTGGTACAAGTATGCCACAAACACTATATACTTAAACAATAATAATTTTAAATTTTATCTAAAATTCAAATGTACTGGGCATCCTGAATTTTTATTTGCTAAATCTGATTTCAACTAGGTGATCCAGAGGGTTCTGAGAGAATAGGATACAGAATGGGGAAACTCTGGAAGTAGAAAATATAAGAAATGTACAGCTTAAAGCTGTCTGGAAGGGCACGCCTTATTAAGGAGCTATGGCAGGGGGCCTTGAACAGACAGGGAGGTAACTAAGGCTTCAGAAAAGGTGAGATCTGGAGGGAGGGATGGGGATTAATCTGGAAGAACTGGAGCACTGAGGATGAACACATCTCACCTAATTATTTTGCTAAGGGTCACACCTGCCAACAGAACCTCATTTTATCAACACTTATATCCAAAGGAGGAAAGGTATTTTTCATCATTCTCTTGGCCCCCTGTGGCTAGACACACACACAGAGAGAGAGAGAAAGGGGAAGCATACAAGCACATCTTCGTGCATGGTGGCATCATAATGATTTCAGTCAAATTTATTAATGAAAACTTTTTTCTTGATGGGAAGCCAATTCTATGGACCACAGTAAATAATTTTTTTTTCAATTGGCTAACTACCATGAATGTAACTATGGGTCACGTTGTCTCACATGAAAAATATGTATTGCTAATACCACCCTGTATAGAACAACTGACTGGTTCAAGATTGAGAAAGGAATGAGACAGGACTGTCTGTTGTCACCTTGTTTGTTTAACTTATAGACTGAGCACATCATGAGAAATGCTGGGCTGGATGAGTTACAAGCTACAATCAAGATAGGCGGGAGAAACAACAACCTCAGATATGCAGATGATACCACTCTAATGGCAGAAAGCAAAGAAGAATTAAAGAACCTCTTGATGAAGGTGAAGGAGGAGAGTGAAAAAGCAGCTTAAAACTAAATATTATAAAAACTAAGATCATGGCATCCAGCCCCATTACTTCATGGCAAATATAAGGGGAAAAGTGGAAGCAGGGACAGATTTCTTCTTCTTGGGCGCTAAAATCACTGGATGGTGACTGCAGCCATGAAATCAGATGCCGATTGCTTCTTGGCAGGAAAGCTATGACAAACCCAGGAAGTGTGTTGAAAAGCAGAGACATCACTCTGCTGACAAAGGTCAAGACTATGGTCTTCCCAGTGGTCACGTAGAGTTGTGATAGCTGTACTATAAAGAAGTCAGAACACCAAGAATTGATGCCTTAGAACTGTGGTGCTGGAGAAGACTCCTGAGAGTCCCTTGGACAGCAAGGAGATCAAACCAGTCAATCTTGAAGGAAATCAACCCTGAATACTCATTAGAAGGACTGATGCAGAAGCTGAAACTCCAGTATTTTGGTCACCTGATGCAAACAGCCGACTCATTGGAAAGGTCCCTGATGCTGGGCAAGATTGAGAGCAGAAGGAGAAGAGGGTGTCAGAGGATGAGATGGCTGGATGGCATCACTGATGCAATGGACATGAACTTGGACAAACTTCAGGAGATGGTGAGAGACAGGGAGGCCTGGCTTGTTGAAGTCCCTGGGGTCACAGTCAGACATGACTGGGTGACTGAACAACAATACCACTTTCCATGTGACTCTTCCAAAGCAAAAAGGAGTTTCAAGTTTATCAGTGGCGTCCACTACACTTCATGGTTTGCTTCACTGCCTTCCTCACCCCACCACCAAAAGCAGGAAAGCGTTTCCATCTGTAATGTTTTAAACTTCCCAGTTCTCCTAAGAGGTTAGCAGTATGGCACTTGAAAAGAAAGTGAAGTCGCTCAGTCATGTCCTACTCTTTGCGACCCCGTGGACTTAGCCCACCAGGCTCCTCCGTCCATGGGATTCTCCAGGTAAGAATACTGGAGTGGGTTGCCATTTCCTTCTCCAGGGGAATCTTCCTGACCCAGGGATCGAACCCAGGTCTCCCACATTGCAGGCAGATGCTTTAACCTCTGAGCCACCAGGGAAGTATGGCACTTAGCTTCAAGGAACTGTATGGCTATTTCAGCTACAAACCACTTTGCCCAATCGTCTTCATACTAGAAACTGAACAGCAGTTGGGATGGGAAGACTTGGCTGGTGCCTCTCCTGATTATTTCCTCCAAATGTAGCTTTCAGAGGAAGTTTCATCTTAATAATAATAGCAGCACTTGAATAGTTCTGTGTCAGGCATTTTTCTAAGCACTTTACATCTTTCAACTCACTTCTCAACACAACCCTATGAGGAAAAGACTAGTCTCAGCATTATGTTATTAATGAAGACTGAGCATAGGTATATAATAATTTGCCCAGGGTCACAAAGTTATAAATGGCAAGCTGGTTCCAACACCTGTGCTCCTTAGTTCTCTGCTCCCTGCCTCTCTCACTATTAGAAATGAATTTCAAAAATATCAGGCACATCTGTAACACTAATGAAACACTAATCAAACAGTAATGAAAAGACTCATCCAGCAGATGTAAGTAGAAAGAATGCTAGTATATGTAAGAACACCTTGTCTCGAATACACTCGCTGATTTAATGTCATGGAAATAGTCCTCAGTTGGTTAAAAAATTGAGTTCTGGGGTGAGACTCACCTGTGTTTCTGTTCTGGTTATCCCCCTGATCATGAGACTTTGGCTAACACTTCATCACTCTAAGCCTTGACTTTCTCACCAATAAAATGGGAACAAGACTAGAAAGTATTTGTAGAATTGATGTTAAAATTATAAATTATTATCATTGACACTATTATTTTTCTAACATTCATACAGTGTATTTGTATGAGAGAAGAATACACTTTTATATTAAATAATCCTGGGAGTAGCAATGAAGAATATGTAACATACAGGAATGCTTCAGATTCAGTGAAAGCATTTCAACAATCCAAAAGCAAACATGATGGCACTAAAGGAGACATATAGATCCTTAGAGGAAAAATAAGAAAAGCGCTGCAGTGATTTAATCTTCAGAAGGAAAAAAAAAAAAAAAACTAGCAGTGCCAGTCAAAGGCATGAAGGACCCTTATTATACAGCTGCCTCTTATCTTCTTTAAACCCAGAAATTTTAATTTGGATATACATTCTTGCTGGAAAAACTTCAGGTCACTGATAAACCGTAGGAATGGGTCATCCTGGGAGACTAATTCCTTTCCTAGTGGAAATCTTCTAAAAAAGGAATTTTACATACACCTGGAATAATATGAGTACAATCTGGCCTAGAGATGAGGAAATAAATGAGCCAGAGGATTCCATTTATTCAAAGAACATTTCCATTACAATGTTAAATAATTATCATTATAGAAAAAAGATTTTTTTATATACAGTTTATTTTTCTGGCAATGTATTGAATGGTTGTGAGCTGATTTCCTTTTCTTGTTTTAGTTGATAGAAGTACTTTTAAAAAAACTTTTAATCAAAGTATCCATCCCCTATTTCTTCTTCAGTAATGTAACTGTCTCACGGCTATCAGTTTTATTTAGTTGCATATGTTTAACCTTCTTAATTCTTAATTCTGCTCTTAACTTTGGAGGCTAGATTCTTTTTAAAATATGTTTTCCTTTTTATGATTGGAAAAATATGTATCTTCAATATAAACTTTTTTTTTAATAAAGACTAAAGTCAAAAGAATAAAACATTCATAATCCCAATAAAAATATTCTGGCCCTTCAATGAATGTACAAATGCTTTTCTTCTTGAACAGTGAGAATGCTTCATGTTGGACATAGTATGGTAAACTAGGCAAGTTTATCCACTGCTGGTCAAAGTGGTGGTGCAATGGATTCTATCATTTTGGAAGATGCTTTGCCAGAATCACTCAACAGTATTAAAATTTTCATACCCTTTGATTCAGTAATTCTAATTCTGGGCCTGTCTTAAAAAAAAAAAAAAAATACACAGAGAGAGAGAGAAAGGGGAAGCATACAAGCACATCTTCGTGCATGGTGGCATCATAATGATTTCAGTCAAATTTATTAATGAAAACTTTTTTCTTGATGGGAAGCCAATTCTATGGACCACAGTAAATAATTTTTTTTTCAATTGGCTAACTACCATGAATGTAACTATGGGTCACGTTGTCTCACATGAAAAATATGTATTGCTAATACCACCCTGTATAGAACAACTGACTGGTTCAAGATTGAGAAAGGAATGAGACAGGACTGTCTGTTGTCACCTTGTTTGTTTAACTTATAGACTGAGCACATCATGAGAAATGCTGGGCTGGATGAGTTACAAGCTACAATCAAGATAGGCGGGAGAAACAACAACCTCAGATATGCAGATGATACCACTCTAATGGCAGAAAGCAAAGAAGAATTAAAGAACCTCTTGATGAAGGTGAAGGAGGAGAGTGAAAAAGCAGCTTAAAACTAAATATTATAAAAACTAAGATCATGGCATCCAGCCCCATTACTTCATGGCAAATATTAGGGGAAAAGTGGAAGCAGGGACAGATTTCTTCTTCTTGGGCGCTAAAATCACTGGATGGTGACTGCAGCCATGAAATCAGATGCCGATTGCTTCTTGGCAGGAAAGCTATGACAAACCCAGGAAGTGTGTTGAAAAGCAGAGACATCACTCTGCTGACAAAGGTCAAGACTATGGTCTTCCCAGTGGTCACGTAGAGTTGTGATAGCTGTACTATAAAGAAGTCAGAACACCAAGAATTGATGCCTTAGAACTGTGGTGCTGGAGAAGACTCCTGAGAGTCCCTTGGACAGCAAGGAGATCAAACCAGTCAATCTTGAAGGAAATCAACCCTGAATACTCATTAGAAGGACTGATGCAGAAGCTGAAACTCCAGTATTTTGGTCACCTGATGCAAACAGCCGACTCATTGGAAAGGTCCCTGATGCTGGGCAAGATTGAGAGCAGAAGGAGAAGAGGGTGTCAGAGGATGAGATGGCTGGATGGCATCACTGATGCAATGGACATGAACTTGGACAAACTTCAGGAGATGGTGAGAGACAGGGAGGCCTGGCTTGTTGAAGTCCCTGGGGTCACAGTCAGACATGACTGGGTGACTGAACAACAATACCACTTTCCATGTGACTCTTCCAAAGCAAAAAGGAGTTTCAAGTTTATCAGTGGCGTCCACTACACTTCATGGTTTGCTTCACTGCCTTCCTCACCCCACCACCAAAAGCAGGAAAGCGTTTCAATCTGTAATGTTTTAAACTTCCCAATTCTCCTAAGAGGTTAGCAGTATGGCACTTGAAAAGAAAGTGAAGTCGCTCAGTCATGTCCTACTCTTTGCGACCCCGTGGACTTAGCCCACCAGGCTCCTCCGTCCATGGGATTCTCCAGGTAAGAATACTGGAGTGGGTTGCCATTTCCTTCTCCAGGGGAATCTTCCTGACCCAGGGATCGAACCCAGGTCTCCCACATTGCAGGCAGATGCTTTCACCTCTGAGCCACCAGGGAAGTATGGCACTTAGCTTCAAGGAACTGTATGGCTATTTCAGCTACAAACCACTTTGCCCAATCGTCTTCATACTAGAAACTGAACAGCAGTTGGGATGGGAAGACTTGGCTGGTGCCTCTCCTGATTATTTCCTCCAAATGTAGCTTTCAGAGGAAGTTTCATCTTAATAATAACAGCAGCACTTGAATAGTTCTGTGTCAGGCATTTTTCTAAGCACTTTACATCTATCAACTCACTTCTCAACACAACCCTATGAGGAAAAGACTAGTCTCAGCATTATGTTATTAATGAAGACTGAGCACAGGTATATAATAATTTGCCCAGGGTCACAAAGTTATAAATGGCAAGCTGGTTCCAACACCTGTGCTCCTTAGTTCTCTGCTCCCTGCCTCTCTCACTATTAGAAATGAATTTCAAAAATATCAGGCACATCTGTAACACTAATGAAACACTAATCAAACAGTAATGAAAAGACTCATCCAGCAGATGTAAGTAGAAAGAATGCTAGTATATGTAAGAACACCTTGTCTCGAATACACTCGCTGATTTAATGTCATGGAAATAGTCCTCAGTTGGTTAAAAAATTGAGTTCTGGGGTGAGACTCACCTGTGTTTCTGTTCTGGTTATCCCCCTGATCATGAGACTTTGGCTAACACTTCATCACTCTAAGCCTTGACTTTCTCACCAATAAAATGGGAACAAGACTAGAAAGTATTTGTAGAATTGATGTTAAAATTATAAATTATTATCATTGACACTATTATTTTTCTAACATTCATACAGTGTATTTGTATGAGAGAAGAATACACTTTTATATTAAATAATCCTGGGAGTAGCAATGAAGAATATGTAACATACAGGAATGCTTCAGATTCAGTGAAAGCATTTCAACAATCCAAAAGCAAACATGATGGCACTAAAGGAGACATATAGATCCTTAGAGGAAAAATAAGAAAAGCGCTGCAGTGATTTAATCTTCAGAAGGAAAAAAAAAAAAAAAACTAGCAGTGCCAGTCAAAGGCATGAAGGACCCTTATTATACAGCTGCCTCTTATCTTCTTTAAACCCAGAAATTTTAATTTGGATATACATTCTTGCTGGAAAAACTTCAGGTCACTGATAAACCGTAGGAATGGGTCATCCTGGGAGACTAATTCCTTTCCTAGTGGAAATCTTCTAAAAAAGGAATTTTACATACACCTGGAATAATATGAGTACAATCTGGCCTAGAGATGAGGAAATAAATGAGCCAGAGGATTCCATTTATTCAAAGAACATTTCCATTACAATGTTAAATAATTATCATTATAGAAAAAAGATTTTTTTATATACAGTTTATTTTTCTGGCAATGTATTGAATGGTTGTGAGCTGATTTCCTTTTCTTGTTTTAGTTGATAGAAGTACTTTTAAAAAAACTTTTAATCAAAGTATCCATCCCCTATTTCTTCTTCAGTAATGTAACTGTCTCACGGCTATCAGTTTTATTTAGTTGCATATGTTTAACCTTCTTAATTCTTAATTCTGCTCTTAACTTTGGAGGCTAGATTCTTTTTAAAATATGTTTTCCTTTTTATGATTGGAAAAATATGTATCTTCAATATAAACTTTTTTTTTAATAAAGACTAAAGTCAAAAGAATAAAACATTCATAATCCCAATAAAAATATTCTGGCCCTTCAATGAATGTACAAATGCTTTTCTTCTTGAACAGTGAGAATGCTTCATGTTGGACATAGTATGGTAAACTAGGCAAGTTTATCCACTGCTGGTCAAAGTGGTGGTGCAATGGATTCTATCATTTTGGAAGATGCTTTGCCAGAATCACTCAACAGTATTAAAATTTTCATACCCTTTGATTCAGTAATTCTAATTCTGGGCCTGTCTTAAAAAAAAAAAAAAAAACTATCCTAAAGAAAGAATGAGCTTTTTACTTAAAGATGTTCATCAAAACATTTTTAAGCACATTAAATAGACAATAAACTAAGCGTACAATTTTTATCCTCCACATTAATTAAAAGTTATGGGCTCTGATAATAATACTTTTAAAATGGGCCTTTTGCTTAAAACCATGCCTTGGCTTTCTCAGTATCACTGAAGGCCAGGACTCATTCCAGTAAGATAGTGGAGAACCAACATCAGGGACTTTGTGTTAAAGAAATTACTTTGTTGTTCTCTTCTTTTAGAAGAGACAAATGACAGGAAAATAAGATCGAGTGAGGAAATTTGTTTTCGAAGGAAACTCTTCCACAAAATATCCTGGAGTTACTGGTTTCACCCCAATCTCCTACTCTGCCTTCATCTTTGTTTTAGTACCAGAGAGACTCTGTGGTCAGAGTGAAAGTCTGCAAGGCTCGCCTTCAACAAAGGAGCCTGCCATTCTACACAGCAGACTCTACAAGAGGGAAAGCAGAAGAATCAGCTTTACAGGGATTTCCAATGTGCACTAACAACTTTTAAAAAGGTGTTTCTGGTCAAATCAGAGTTACAAAAACACTCTTTTTCTGAGCTGTTCATATTTCTACTAACTTGGATAAAGGGAACGTATACATGGGAATGTCAAATGCTTAGCAATTTCCGGGGAAGAGAAACAACTGAGTTTAGAAGTCCACATTTCAGATTATTGAAAACTCTAAATTCACATCAACATCACACCCCTCCTGTCAGTGTACAGGTACAAAGTACATATCCAAAGGGGAAGGAGGGGGTCTAATTCTCTGTTGGGGATAATATGGTTGGTACTTCTATATCTTATGCAAACAGTAGGCTGTAAGGGACAATGCTTTCTTTCAGTCTTTCCTCTCTGAGCATCAGAGCACATATCAGTTGATCCATTAAAGTTAGTGATCCTGTGTATATTACCATATGTGAAATAGATGACCAGTCCAAGTTGGATGCATGAAGCAGGGCACTCAAAGCTGGTGCACTGGGACAACCCAGGGGAATGGGATGGGGAGGGAGGTTGGAGGAGGGTTCAGGACAGGGGGACACAGGTGCACACATGGCTGATTCATGTCAATGTATGGCAAAAACCATCACAATATTGTAAAGCAATTAGCCTCCAATTAAAATAAATAAAAGAAAAAAGTTAATGATCCTGGAGAGGGTATCCATACTCCAGGCTTTATAGCAACCAAAACTTTCCAGCCAATGGGTGATTCTTTCCTGTAAAATGTACCACATGCATTTTTCTAAGCTGTGAATTTATTTATTCTTACACATTCACTCGTACATAATATAGGGGTGATTGTAAAATTAGCTTGGGCTCTTCCTTACCAGGTAACTGGTAAAACCCCTGATCAGCTATGGTTCCAAGAACTTCTACCCAGACCCCATCTGAATATTGTTTTGTTCCTCACTCCAGTTTTACTTTCATTATCTCTCCCTTTCACTTCTGCCACTCCAATCTGATCTCAGTTGAAAAGGACTATTCCTTAGACCAAGACTGATCAAGACTTTTTACACCAGTTTATATGAATTCCTCTTTCCTCTGTCTGTACTTTCATGAGTTCAGAGCTTTCACTGACACACTTTTGCAGCTCTAGGTCCTTCCTTCATTCAAGGTCACTTCTATCCTGGTATATGTTCTGCAAAAGACTTGCTGCTGCCCATTACCAAAGATTTCTCACCACCACTACCACCATTTCGGGAATTTGCCACATAACCACTATAAGTCCATTTCTCCTTGACTTACATAGCTGTCCTTAATTTTAGTGAAGCGCTGGATTTGTTCTGAGTAAAATTTCATGCAGCCTGAGGGTCCCAGGAGAATACAAATAAGATTGCTTCCAAAGTAGGCCCATAAATATATTGTGAACAACAGGAATTTTCTCTACCACAGAGAGTATAAAAGGAAAGAAAAGAAAAAGTTGTTAAGTTCCAAAGTTAGAATACTTCTGGAGGACAATTTTTCCTGTATTTACTTCAGTAAAGGAAGGATGACACCCCCACAGATTATTTGGCATTTTCCATGGTGCTGAAAGCAATTAACTAATTTTAGAATCTCAGTTTAGAAGGTTGTTTAACTAATCAGGGGCAGTTATATCTGTATTAATAATTTTAATTATTTTTAATATTACCCTCAAACTACATGAAAACATGCTAAACACAAATGTTTTTAGATAATAAAATAGTAATTATATTAAAAATAAATAACACTTACTTAATTTCTTTTACTATAGATTTCTTTTTAAACAACCATATAAAAGGATGTCATTTATTCATTCATTTGTTCAACAAATATTTACTGGGCTTCAACTGTGTGCCAGACACTGAGGTAGGACCCAAGTTACAAAGGTGACTATGACACAGACCTTGATGAAGAGAACAGAGTGGACACTAAGAGATGTTCATGTAAGTTTCAATTGCAGCCAGAGGAAGTGCAACTCATGGGGGAGATCAGAGTGGAGGAGGCAGCAGCTGACTGCCCAAGGCTGCATGACCAGGAGGAGTCTACTGCAGAGTCCAAGCACCAGGTGACTAGATGAGGAATGAAGACATGAGTAGTTTGAATCAGGAGTTCCTGGTAGCTAACTGGATGTAGGAAAAGGAAGAGTAAAGGAGTCTTAGCCTAGGAAGTAGATGGCAATACCAACATCCCAGATAGACTTTGAGCAAAGTTAGGCCATCATTTCATGAGAAATAGATGGGGAAACAGTGGAAAGAGTGTCAGACTTTGTTTTTTCGGCTCCAAAATCACTGCCAGATGGTAACTGCAGCCATGAAATTAAAAGACGCTTGTTCCTTTGAAGCAAAGTTATGACCAACCTAGATAGCATGTTCAAAAGCAGAGATATTACTTTGCCAACAAAGGTCAGTCTAGTCAAGGCTATGGTTTTTTCCTGTGGTCATGTATGGATGTGAGAGTTGGACTATGAAGAAAGCTGAGCACAGAAGAATTGATGCTTTTGAACTGTGTGCTGGAGAAGACTCTTGAGAGACCCTTGGACTGCAAGGAGATCCAACCAGCCCATCCTAAAGGAGATCAGTCCTGGGTGATCATTGGAAGGAATGATGCTAAAGCTGAAACTCCAATACTTTGGCCACCTCATGCGAAGAGTTCACTCATTGGAAAAGACTCTGATGCTGGGAGGGATTGGGGCAGGAGGAGAAGGGAGTGACAGAGGATGAGATGGCTGGATGGCATCACCGACTCAACATGAATTTGAGTGAACTCCAGGAGATGGTGATGGACAGGGAGGCCTGGCATGCTACAATTCATGGGGTCGCAAAGAGTCAGACACGACTGAGCGAATGAACTGAGGACTGAGGGGTAAGTAAGATGATTTCACCCTTATTTTACATACAAGGAAACTGACTCTCAAAATGTCTAAAAACCTACCCAAAAGTCACACTAGTGGTTAGCGGCCAGGCTGGAATTCAAGTACATTTTGGCTGCCTCCAAATTTATGCTCTTTTCATTGATCCAACCTGCTTTTTCAGTCCTTTTGTAGGAAAACTAAATGGGTAGCAGCATAATTTTGTTGAAGAGAGAGCAAGGAGTATTTACCAAATGAAAAGTTAGTTCTTTTCTCTTCTTGCGCTCACCAGAAAAGATACCAAATTTCAAGCTATTTTTCTCCTCCTCAGCACTCCTTCTCCCCTTTAATCCTATTTTTCATATTAGATTCCCTACAGAACATTAAGCCTGGAAAGGAAAAGTGCTAAAAGACCTCATACAACTCAGGATAATTATCATTATCTGTAAACGACATAGTGGTCTCCATCGCACAGTTTTAGAGGCCTGATAAAATTGTGTGTTTGTATTGTTGCTTTCATGGTATCTCCAAAAGCAGATGCAGCCTGTAAAGTCAGCAGGGGAGAGGCACACATTTTGCTGACAGTAGAGCTTACGCCTAAATCTCACATACTGAGTGGAAACTAAATTTAGATTTTAAATCAATTGACTTTTCCAGAGGTTGGGATTATTGACCAAATGAGAAAAGATGTATCCCTTTTTTAACTCATTTTTTTAAAATTGTTACAATCCTTTACACTTTACTGGAAGATGGCAAGGCACAATTTTTTTAACCATCACACATTTTTTATGTTGAACTTCAAGTATAAATAGAAGATTAGAGAGTAAATTGAATTTTAAAATGTTCCTTATTTACCTCAAATCTATTTGTGTAAATTATGTGTGTATATTTAACATCTTTGCTAAAATTAGAGATTGTCCAATAGGGTTGTAGCAAATTTCAGAACTTTAATACCTAGAAGTTTGTAGAAAGTGTTTGAAGTCACTATGGCAATCTCTTAATAAATAAATTATCCAGTGTTGAAGAAATTATTCCATTGACCCCTATAAATTTCACCACAGTTCATTTATGTGAACACAGTGCAGATTGTCATTTTTATTCACCTAATTGAAATTAAAAGACACTTACTCCTTGGAAGGAAAGTTATGACCAACCTAGATAGCATATTAAAAAGCAGAGACATTACTTTGCCAACAAAGGTCCGTCTAGTCAAGGCTATGGTTTTTCCAGTAGTCCTGTATGGATGTGAGAGTTGGACTGTGGAGAAAGCTGAGTGCCAAAGAATTGATGCTTTTGAACTGTGGTGTTGGAGAAGACTCTTGAGAGTCCCTTGGACTGCAAGGAGATCCAACCAGTCCATTCTAAAGGAGACCAGTCCTGGGTGTTCTTTGGAAAGAATGATGCTAAAGCTGAAACTCCAATACTTTGGCCACCTCATGCGAGGAGTTGACTCATTGGAAAAGACTCTGATGCTAGGAGGGATTGAGAGCAGGAGGAGAAGGGGACGACAGAGGATGAAATGGCTGGATGGCATCACCGACTCAATGGACATGAGTTTGGGTGAGTTCTGGGAGTTGGTGATGGACAGGGAGGCCTGGCGTGCTGCAATTCATGGGGTCACAAAGATTCGGACATGACTGAACTGAACTGAACTGAACTGCACTGACTGAATTTATTGATACTGATTAGTTCAAATAGTGCATTGAAAATACACTGTAAAGGAAATGCCCCAAGGAGAATTACAGAACATTTCATTCACCAAGAAAATTACTCTTAAGTAGAAAATAAAGGAAAACCTTCTAATAAAATCCAAAACCTGAGGAACACCATTGTGACTTGCAGTACACCATGTGACTTGTTCTATTTCATCCATGTGAAACAATTTCTTCTTATTGTTTTTATTTTTCCAACAAATATTTACAGAGCTTATACTTACTTTACTAAGTTCATCTATTTCTTCATGAGTTGTTCATGAGGTATTTCTCAGCCAATGTGAGATATTTTGCCTAAATTATTCATTCCTGATATTCACCTAAGACAATGGACATGAAGTATTTGGACACTGTAGCTGCTTAAGCAAGTGGTTTTGGATGACTAATGATGAGGAGTTTATTGTCTAGTGGAGAAAAAAGCTTTCCAGAGGTCATGAAGTCTTCAAGGATGGAGACCAGACCAACATGAAGAAGATCTAAGAATGGTACATCAGTATAAACCCTGGGTTTGTTCCTGAGGGCCAGTGTAACTTTCTATTTTCTGGGATAAGGATGCTAAAATGAATAATGGTAGATTTTTCATAGGAAGCTTATTTTGAAATTAACCTGTCAAGCCCTTAAAATTAGTATTATACAGTCCTAGTCCCCAGCGACTGGGTAACAGAAACTGGAAGCATTTTTGCAGTAACAGATAGTTTTTCCCTCTGTGCTTTAGCTTACCCCACCAAGCATCACAGTCATTCCAAACCACAAGGTATATGGGAGAAGTACTGCTCAGTATACCGATTCCCACTAGAATACTCTCAGAGAAAGAGACTTTTAGAGACCATGCTTATTGTGATGTTCATTTAACTGTAATCCAAAGTCCACACTTACTTCCAGGGAGAGCCAAAACTGAGTTAACCAAATATTATTAAAAGTAAGATAGAAGTTTCTGTGAGTAAGAGTTAATAATAGCATGTTTCATTTCTGCCTCACTCCTAAAATTCACCTGGGGATGAAGACATTAGCTGCAGAACCCACCACTTACCTTTTTTAAAATCTTCAATAAGGATTTTTTTTTTTTTTTATGAATAGGGAAATGCTTTTGAGTAATGGCTCACTGTCAACAGTAGAACATCACAAACATTAAAGTTTAGCAATTAAGTGTGATGGATGTCAATATTCATAATATTTTCTTTCTTTATATAATAGATGGGTAAACATTTTTTTTCTATATTATTCACACCCTTTTTGGTATGACTGAAATATAGTTCTGGAAGGGTGATTCTGGGTGTGATGGAGTATGTTTACTCTGTCTCTTCCAGTGAATGGCACTATAAATCTCTACAACATGTATAAAAGAACTATTTAAGGAATCTGGAAAGTGATTATCTTAATCAAAATCCTAGAAAGTATACAACATTGAAAAGCAATTATATTCCAATTAAAAAACACACCAAAAAAATCCTAAAAGTTATTTCATGGATATCAACAAACTGATTTTAAAGTATTTATGGAAAGATAAAAGACCAGATAATCAACACAATACTGAAGGAGAACAAAGTTGGAGGGCTGATGCTACCTGACTTCAAAACTTACTACAAATATACAATAATCAAGACAGTTTGGAATTGGCAAAAGAATAGATCAGTGAAACAGAATAGAGAACTCAGAAATAAACCCTGGGATTTCCTTGGGAGGAATGATGCTAAAGCTGAAACTCCAGTATTCTGGCCACCTAATGCGAAGAGTTGATTCATTGGAAAAAGACTCTGATGCTGGGAGGGACTGGGGGCAGGAGGAGAAGGGGACGACAGAGGATGAGATGGCAGGATGGCATTACTGACTCGATGGACGTGAGTCTGAGTGAACTCTGGGAGTTGGTGATGGACAGGGAGGCCTGGCGTGCTGCGATTCATGGGGTTGCAAAGAGTCGGACACGACTGAGCGACTGAACTGAACTGAACTGAAACATAGACAACTGATTTTTGACAAAGAAGCAAAAGCAAAGCAATGAATAAAAGACAGTTCTTTCAACAAATGGTGCTAAAACAACAGGATATTCACATTCCAAGACAATGAAACTATTCACAGGCCTTATACTTCTCACGAAATTAACTCAAAATGGATCATAAACTCCATAAAATACAAAACTATAAAATCCATGGAAGATAATATAGGAGAAAATCTAGATGACTTTGGATACAGGAATGGATTTTAGACATAACACCAAAGACACAAGTCATAAAGCAAAGTGATAATCTTATTTCATTCAAGTTAAAAATTTTATCCTATAAATGAAAATGAGAAAAAAGAAAATGAAAACACAAGCCATAGAGTGGAAAAAAAAATGTTTTCAAAAGATTCACCTGATAAAGGATGGTTATCCAAGATATACTAAGAACACTAGAAATTCAGCAATAAGAAAAAACAACCCAATTTTTTTTAATGGGCCAAATATTTTAACAGATGCCTCATCAGAGAAGATAATCAAGCACACAGAAAGATGTGTTACATCATATGACATCATATTCGTCATTCAGTCCTCTGATGCTTTGCAACCCTATGGACTCTAGTTTGCCAGGCTCCTCTGTCCATGAAATTCTTCAGGCAAGAATACTGGAGTGGGTTGCCATGCCCTTCTCCAGGGGACTTTCCCAACCCAGGGATCGAACTCAGGTCTCCTGTATTGCAGGCAGATTCTTTACTGTCTGAGCCACCAGGAAGCACCTCATATGTCATCAGGGAAATGTACATTAAAACAATGAGATACCACTTCACATCTATTAGAATGGCCAAAATCCAGGGACTAACATCACCAAATCCTACAAGAATGTGGAAAAACAGCAACTGTCACACATTGATGGTGGTACTACAAAATGATACTGCTACTTTAGAAGATGTTTGACATCTTACAAAACTAAACATACTCTTATGATACAATCCAGCAATCACTTGACTTAGAACTTACCCAGTAGAGCTGAAATTTGTGTCCACACAAAAACTTGCACAAGAATGTTTACAGCAGCTTTACTCATAATTGTCAAAACTTGGAAGCCACCAAAATATCGTCCACCTATTTTTGATCACCTATTTTTCCGTAAGTGAACAGAAAAATAATCTGTGGTACATCTGTGCTGGAATATTGGGTGATGTGTCCTGTACTTAGTCGCTCAGTCATGTCCAACTCTTTGCGACCACATGGACTTTAGCCCACCAGGCTCTTCTGTCCATGGGGATTTTCCAGGCAAGAATACTGGAGCAGGTTGCCATGCCCTCCTCCAAGGTGCTGAAATATTACTCAACACTAAAATGAAATGAGCTATCAAGCCATGAAAAGACATGGAAGAATCTCAAATGCATATTACTAAGTGAAAGAAGTCAATCTAAAAAGCCTATACACTGTATGATATTAACTACAGTTGATCCCTGAACGACATGGGGGTTGGGGACATCAGCCCTCCAAATTGTCAGAAATCTGCTTGTAGTCAGACTACTGTATCCACGTTTCCTTCTTCATATCCACAGATTCAATCAACAGCAGATCATGGACTACTATGGTATTTCCTGTTGAGAAAAGTCTACATATAAGTGGACCCATTTCAAACTTGTGTTGTTCAAGGGTCAAATGAGATTATTGAAAAGGCAAATCAATGAAGATAGTAAAAAATACAAAATACTAGTTATTGTCAGGGGCTCCAGTGTGGGAAGGGATGAACAGGTTGAACACATGTATATTTAGGACAGTGAAAATACTTTGGATGATACCACAGCAATGGATACATGTCATATAAATTTGTTGAAATCTGCAGAATGTACACATTAGGAGTGAACACTCAGGGAAACTATGGACTTTGGAAATTATGATTCTCAATTATGATGTGTCAATATAGGCTTATCAATTGTAACAATATACCACTGTGGTAAGTAATGTTGATAATGTAGGAAGATATGCATTTGTGGAGGCTGAGGATACACAGGAAATTTCTGTCCTTTCCTCTCCATTTTGTGGTTAATCTAACCTGCTCTGAAAAAATAAAGTCTTTAAAAGAAAAAAAAAATAGTAGCAGGTAGACTGGAACAGAACACCAAAATTTGAAGTACTAATGAACTGATAGAGAGTTTACTAATTTTCCTCCGGGATCCCCCTGCCTGGATTTAAAGCAGCTTACAAATAGCTGAGAAAAGAAGAGAAGCAAAAGGAGGCAAAGGAGAAAAGGAAAGACATACCCATCTGCATGCAGAGTTCCAGAAAATAACAAGGAGAGATAAGAAAGTCTTTTTAAGTGAACAATGCAAAGAAATAGAGGAAAACAATAGGATGGGAAAGATGAGAGGTCTCTTAAAGAAAATTAGAGATACCAAGGGAATATTTCATGCACAGATAGGCACAATAGACAGAACGGTATAGAGTTAACAGAAGCAGAAGATAAGAAGAGGTGGCAAAAATACACATATTTATGTATAAATATAAGTTATATATATATATACAACTTATAAAAAAAGATCCTAATGACTCGGATAACCACAATGGTGTGATCAGTCACCTAGAACCAGACATCCTGGAGTATGAAGTCAAGTGGGCCTTAGGAAGCATCACTACGAACATACTAGTGGAGGTAATGGAATTCCAGCTGAGTTATTTCAAATCCTAAAAGATGATGCTGTTAAAATGCTGCAGTCAATATGCCAGCAAATTTGGAAAACTCAGTGGTGGCCACAGGACTGGAAAAAATCAGTTTTCCTTCCAATCTCAAAGAAGGGCAATGCCAAAGAATGTTCACACTACCATACAAATGCAATCATTTCACATTCTAGCAACATGATGCTCAAAATTCTTTAAGCTAGGCTTCAACCATATGTGAACCAAGAATTTCCAGATGTACAACTGGATTTAGAAAAGGCAGAGGAACAAGTGGTCAAATTGCCAACATCCATTGGATCATAGGAAAAGGCTAGAGAACCCCAGGAAAGTATCTACTTCTGCTTAATTGACTATGCTAAAGCCTTTGAGTAGATCACAACAAACTGGAAAATTCTTTAGAGATGGGTATACCAAACCAACTTACCTGCATCTAGAGAAACCTGTATGCAGGTCAAGAAGCAACAGTTAGAACTGGGCATGGAACAACAGACTGGTTCCAAATTGGGAAAGGAGTACATCAGGGCTATATATAGTCACCCTGCTTATTTAACTTATATGCAGAGTACATCATGCAAAATGCCAGGCTGGATGAAGCACAAGCTGGAATCAAGATTGCCAGGAGAAATATCAATAACCTCAGATGACACTACCCTTATGACAGAAAGCAAAGAGGAATTTAAAAGCCTCTTGATGAAGGTAAAAAGATGTGGAACAGCAGAAAGGATCGTCCAGATTGAAAAAAAAGAAATAAAGCTCTTCCCATTCACAGATGATATCAGTTCAGTTCAGTTCAGTCACTCAGTCGTGTCCGACTCTTTACGACCCCATGAACTGCAGCATGCCAGGCTTCCCTGTCCATCACCAACTCTCGGAGTTCACTCAAACTCATGTCCATCAAGTCGGTGATGCCATCCAGCCATCTCATCCTCTGTCGTCCCCTTTTCCTCCTGCCCCCAATCCCTCCCAGTGTCAGAGTCTATTCCAATGAGTGAACTCTTCGCATGAGGTGGCCAAAGTACTGGAGTTTCAGCTTCAGCATCATTCCTTCCAAAGAACACCCAGAGCTGATCTCTTTTAGAATGGACTGGTTGGATCTCCTTGCAGTCCAAGGGACTCTCAAGAGTCTTCTGAACAGATGATATAAGTGTATATAAAACAAGAAATAAAAGAAACTAAAAGAAAAAAAATAAAGGAGAGAGAGTGGGAGGAAATGAAGGAAAGGAAGAAAGATGGGAGGAAGGCAGAAGGAAAAAGAACTACAAATAATAAATGTGATAGCTTACGAAGGTCAAAGACTACAATTTCAACAAAAAGTATCAGCCAAATTTCTATATATTAGCTGTGCTAAGCAGAATAGTGGTTTCAAAAGATGTCAACAGCATTATCTTTGGAACATGTGAATATATTATTTTACATAGAAAAATAAATAAAAGACTGCAGATGTGATTAAGGTTACAGATTTTGAGATGGGGAGATTATCTTGGATTATCCAGGTGGACCCCATATAATCACATGAGCACTTAAAGTTGGAGAACACTTTCTAGCTAAGGTCAGAAAGAGATGAAGGAGAGAAGATGACTGCCACTGCTTTGAAGATGGAGGAAGGGGGCCAAACCAAGGGAAGTGGTTGACCTCTAGAGTCTGAAAAAGGTAAAGATGGTTCTGTAGAGCCTTCAGAAAGAAACGCAGTCCTCCTGTTATCTTAATTTTAGTCCCATGACACCTGTGTTGTGCTTCTGACCTATAGAGTTATAAGATAATAAATTGTCATCATCAAAAGCCATTAAATGTAAGATAACTTAAAAATCTATTAGCAGTGAATAACTGGAAAGAGATTAAAAAAAAATCTAATCCCACTAACAGTTCCAAAAATATGTCATACTTTGGAATAAATCTAACAAAACATAGACAGGATATATGTGCTAAAAACTATAAAAACATTGATGAAAAATTCAAAAGCCTAAGTAGAGAAACACATTTTTTTCAAGGACTAGAAGGCTCAGCATGGTAAAAATCTCATTTTCTCTCCCCATATTGATCTATAAATTTAATGTAATTTCAATAAAATCAACAGCAGAAATTTTGTAGAATTAACCAAGAGGATTTAAAATTTTACGTGGAAAGGAAACGGAACTAGAATAGCTACAACAATTTTGAAAAAGAAGAATGAAGTTTGAAGAATCACATTATCTATTATTGAGAGTATTCCATAAATCTCTAGTAATTAAGACAATGTGATATTGGTGAAAGGACAGACATATAGATCAATGGAAAAGAGTCCAGAAGTAAACTCCCAGAAAAATGTCTAATTGACCTTTAATAGGTGCAAAGCAAATTCAGCAGAGAAAGGATTATCAAACAATTGGTTGATAATCTATACATAAGAAATAAAGTGAATTTTGACCTAAATATTATCCCTTGTACAAAAATTGAGTCAAAGTTATCATAAATGTAAATATATAACATGCAACTATAAAACTTTTAGAAGAAAATATGAGTAAAATCTTCATGATCTGAGTTAGGAAAAAAGATTACAGATATGACACCAAAAAGTAGAAGCCAGAGAAGAAAAAAATGGACATATTAGACGCCAAATTGAAGGGTTTTTTTTGTTGTTTTTGTGCTTAAAAATGACAGTAAAGAAAATAAAAAGACAAGATACAAACTAGTGGAAGTTTTTTTGCAAATTACAGATATAACAAAGTCTCTGTAACTTGACATATATATTTTAAAACAAAAACAAAAAACTCTCAAAGCTCAATGATAAGAAAACAAGCAACCCAGTTTAAAAACAGATGAAAGGAATGGCCCTGGTAGTCTAGTGGTTAAGAATCTGCTTTTCAATGAAGAAGACACTGGTTTTTAAAAACAGATGAAAGGAATGGCCCTGGTAGTCTAGTGGTTAAGAATCTGCTTTTCAATGAAGAAGACACTGGTTCAATACCTGGTGGGGGAAATAAGATGCTAGATGCTTCAGGGCAACTAAGCCCGTGTACTGAAACTACTTTGCCTGCAAAGTTTAGAGCCCACGCCACAACAGAGAGAACCGCCCACACAGTAAGAAAGACCCCGCGTGCTGCAACTAAAGCCTGACGCAGCCAAAAGTAGCATTTTCAGTTTAAAAAATAAAAAGACAAAGACTTCACAAAAGTTCACATACGGAAGGCAAATACACCCATAAAAATGTTTAATGTTACTAACCACTAGCTATCTGGGAAATCAAAATAAAATCATGATGAGATACCACTCTATACTAATTAGAATGGGTAAAATGAAAATGGAAATGGGTAAAACACGAGCCAGATTCAAGATTGCTGGGAGAAATATCAATAACCTCAGATATGCAGATGACACCACCCTTATGGCAGAAAGTGAAGAGGAGCTAAAAAGCCTCTTGGGGAAAGTGAAAGAGGAGAATGAAAAAGCTGGCTTAAAGCTCAACATTCAGAAAATGAAGATCATGGCATCCGGTCCCATCACTTCATGGGAAATAGATGGGGAAACAATGGAAACAGCATGAGACTTTATTTTTCTGGGCTCCAAAATCACTGCAGATGGTGACTGCAGCCATGAAATTAGAAGACGCTTACTCCTTGGAAGAAAAGTTATGACCAACCTAGATAGTATATTCAAAAGCAGAGACATTACTTTGCCGACTAAGGTCCGTCTAGTCAAGGCTATGGTTTTTCCTGTGGTCATGTATGGATGTGAGAGTTGGACTGTGAAGAAGGCTGAGCACCAAAGAATTGATGCTTTTGAACTGTGGTGCTGGAGAAGACTCCTGAGAGTCCCTTGGACTGCAAGGAAATCCAACCAGTCCATTCTGAAGGAGATCAGCCCTGGGATTTCTTTGGAAGGAATGATGCTAAAGCTGAAACTCCAATATTTTGGCCACCTCGAGAGAAGAGTTGACTCATTGGAAAAGACTCTGATTCTGGGAGGGATTGGGGGCAGGAGGAGAAGGGGACGACCGAGGATGAGATGGCTGGATGGCATCACGGACTCGATGGACATGAGTCTGAGTGAACTCCGGGAGCTGGTGATGAACAGGGAGGCCTGGCGTGCTGCGATTCATGGGGTCGCAAAGAGTCGGACACGACTGAGCAACTGAACTGAACTGAAAATGAAAATTACTAACATTACCAGGTGCTGACAAGAACACAAAGCAATTGGAACCCTCATACATTGCCTTAAAAAATGCAGAATATTACAAGCTGGACAACAGTTTGGTAGTTTGCTATAAACACACATGTACATATGACTTAGCAGTTAACTCCTAGGTATCTATTCTAGAGAAATAAAAACCTAATGTTGACACCAAAATCTGTGTATCTGAGTATTTATAACTCCATTCCCTGTCACCCAAAAAATAAAAATTAAGAAGTGTCTTTCAATACCTGAATGGATAAATACACCACTCTATTATGCCCAGACAATGCAATACTACTCAGCAAGAAAAAGAAAAAAAAATGAAGTACAGTTACATGTAACTATATGGATGGATCTTAAAGACATTGTGCTAAATATAAAAGGTCAGTTTCTAAAAGTTGCATACTATATGATTCTGGGTAGATAACATTCTGGGAAAAGAACAACTTTAGAGAGAACAGATTACAGGTTGCCAGGGGCTGAGATTGGGAAGGAGTTTGACTACAAAGAGCATTAGACTTGGAGATGGAACTTTTCAGAATCATGATTTTATATAAATCTATGTATGCATTAAAATTCACAGAACTTTACAACCCCCAAAATTCAATTTTACTGCAGCTTAACTTAAAAAATAAAATTAAAAAAATAAAGACTATTCTCCAAGGGGCTGAAAGCCTAATGGAATGAGGAAGATAGTCAATTATATACACAAACACACACACAGTCTAATGCCAGAGACTCAATTCCCGTTCGACCCTTGGGACAGGGAGCCTGTCTTGTTGAGCTTTGTATTATCCTTCTCAAACTCTAACATTATTCTCAGTAAATATTAATGCGACTGTATAACTGATAAATGTTGCATGTGACAGCCAGGTTCACTGGCACAGAATTTACTCCACGGTGCTTTATTATTAGTGGACAATCAGTATTAGGAAAAAGAAAGTAATATCTGTATCTCCCTTCCTGCAATCAAAGATCACTGTGAATGTGATGGATTCACAAGAGCATATACAAGCAAGAGTATATACCACATCACTGAGGGATGAGATCAGAGTGGACAAGAGATTGCATGTTGTGAATCCTCAAAAACTAAGTACTGGATGAATTCACTGAGGAATGAAGAAAGGGATGTTGAGGCATCTGACTTTGAACCCATTTTTCAGGACACATTGGCTAGGCTCTCCCACTAATTCTAGCTAAGGAAGTGAAGAGGCCCAATGGCCCTTGTAATATAATCTCATCTCTGAATTTAGTTCCTTCTTTCAAAAGCAAGAATGGTTCCAAGGTCTCAAGCATATACTTCCACTATTAATATGCTTTCAGTTTGATTACTAAAGATACTCCTTCCCTTTCTAATAGCAATTTGCTAGAATAATTTACCTTGCTGAGTTCTTCAGTTTTGTGTACATAAACACAGTGGAATAAAACACGAAACTTTGCTCTGTGGGAAAACAAACCTCTATGACCTTATTTTGAAGTTATGTGCTGGTGAGACCTGGAACATACAGGTTACAAAAAAGAAAATGAATAAGGCAAATATCCGGCCTTAAGGGCTTAGCAAAGGACAAATAAACACTCTAGACAGACTATAATTAAGCGCCTGAGAGAGGAATGAATAGCTACAGGAGAGGTACATCTGGAGGAGGTGGGTGGGTTAAGGTGGGATCAGAAAAGCTTTACTGAAGATAATCTCTTTTCGTCTTTCCTTTGTTCTAACAATTGCCACTTGTGGAGAATTCTCTAATTTTTCCCACACATAGCAGATGAGGACTTACAGTGTCCATTCAAACAGCACTTTCATCTTCCAGAAGGTAACCCTCTTTATGATTTGTGCAACTGCCCTTTTTCCAGAGGTAGCAAAATCAACTCCTTCCCTTTTGAAATAGCGATACTTCTTAGGAGAAAGATGGATGCTTGGGATTAAAACTGGTGGTAAGTCATCTCAGGCTTCATAAGACACTGTGTGAATCAGAGAAAAGACAGATGACTACCCACTGTCTGAACTGTTGCTAACTCTCTGTTTTCTTCTATCTCCTAAATTCAGTTATATTATTTTCCTTATACAAATGCAGAGAGAAGCTATTTTTTATCACAGCCTAAGAAAGGTCATTCTAACTTTAAGTTTTCATTATATAATAACAGCAATTAAAAAGAAAATCTCATGCTATGATATATGCTACTCCCCAACCCCCAGAAGAAATTCTCTAATTTCCACTGTATCAGCCACTGGCAGGGAAAATTTTGGAGACTATCCTGGAGCTGAATTCCTTTGAGATCTGACACCACTGTTTTTCTACTTTTCTCTAAATAATATATATTCTTATATATCAATCTAATAACTGTTTATAACTGACTATTCACCCATCACTTCATGGGAAATAGATGAGAAAACAGTGGAAACAGTGTCAGACTTTATTTAGGGGTTGGGGGGGGCTCCAAAATCACTGCAGATGGTGACTGCAGCCATGAAATTAAAAGATGCTTACTCCTTACAAGGAAAGTTATGACCAACCTAGATAGTATATTAAAAAGCAGAGACATTACTTTGTCAACAAAGATCCGTCTAGTCAAGGCTATGATTTTTCCAGTGGTCATGTATGGATGTGAGAGTTGGACTGTGAAGAAGGCTGAGTGCCGAAGAACTGCTGCTTTTGAACTGTGGTGTTGGAAAAAACTCTTGCGAGTCCCTTGGACTGCAAGGAGATCCAACCAGTCCATTCTAAAGGAGATCAGTCCTGGGTGTTCATTGGAAGGACTAATGCTAAAGCTGAAACTCCAGTCCTTTGGCCACCTCATGAGAAGAGTTTACTCATTGGAAAAGACCCTGATGCTGGGAGGGATTGGGGGCAGGAAGAGAAGGGAATGATAGAGGATGAGATGGCTGGATGGCATCACTGACTCAATGCACATGAGTTTGGGTAAACTCCAGGAGCTGGTGATGAACAGGGAGGCCTGGCATGCTGCAATTCATGGGGTTGCAAAGAGTCGGACACGACTGAGCAACTGAACTGAACTGAACTGATTCATATATCAAAGTTACATACTCAATTGTTCTTTATCATTTGCACCTTATATTTAATAATTAAAATCACAGTTAGCCACATTGAGTTGCTTTCCCACCAAGTACCAGTCATTATACTAAAATTCCTACAGCAGCCTTTCAAAGTAATTATCATTTTGCCCATTTACAAATAAGGAAACAAAGCCCCAGAGAAATGAAGTCATTTTCCCAAGCTAGTATATGGTAGAGCTCAGATAGGAACTCAGATTCATCTGACCTCAATGTTACTGTCAATGAAAAATAATCAAAATCAATTTAAGAAAGAGTTGGAAATTTTATTCAAGCCAAATTTGAGGATACAACCTAGAAAGAGCATCTCAGAAAGTTCTGAGAGCTCTTCCTCCCATTAGAAATCAAGACATACTTTGTATAAGCTTTTTGAGATAGAGGGCTGTACATTAAAAGATGTATTATTGATAGGTTACATAATCCATATTTAAGCACCATCATGGTGGGTCATGTGACCCTTTACAAGATCAAGAAGAAATGTTATCATTTAAGGAGAGGTCTTGATGCTAAGAGAATGTTGCTCTTTAGGGCTGAGCAGGTATTCCTGCTGACACAGGAGTTTGAGTCAATGCATAAGGTGGACACACAATTCACAGTGGGAGGTAAGGTCAAAGAACAGAGAAGAATTTTTATGTTTAAATCTTTCCTTGTATTGCCATAAATATGAATTTTACTTCATAGTACTTATTAAACTTGATGTGTGAATGAGATTTTATTATTGCCTAATAATTTTGCTAAAGACCCAACAATGAAGATAGTAGTCAGGACATTCTAAAGAACAGCTGCTAAACACATTTCTGCAAAACTAGTAAACATCTGCAGAGACCATCCCCTCACTATACACCTCCAACTGATAGAAGCCTAAATACTAGAAAAGAAAATTACTAAGCAGTTACCACCAGAGGCACGGGGCTTCCCTAGGGGCTCAGTGGCAAAGAATCTGCCTGCCAATGCAGGAGACACAGGTTTGATCCCTGGGTCTGGAAGATCCCCTGGAGGAGGAAATGGCAACCTACTCCAGTATTCTTGCCTGGAAAATCCTATGGACAGAGGAGCCTGGAGGGCAGCAGTCCATCGATTCACAAAAAGTCAGACACAACTGAACAAGCAGGCAGACACCACCAGAGGCAGAAGCAGAAACAGAGCAAGGTACAGGGATACAGATAACTCAGCCAGATTATGTATCACCCACATCAGAGAGCTCTAGTGTAGGGACCCCAATTATACCACTCACAAAGAATTAGCATGTGGACTCATTCTATAGAGAGGTCCATTCAGCCAATATTAGTCAAGTGAGAACCTTAATCATAGAACTAGATACAAAAATATATATATATTTATTTCTTCTTTCAGCTAATCTCTTCCCCTCTCCAAATACTGAAATGTAGGTAAAGGAAATATAGAGAAATTGAAAGCTATAACTTCCCCTCTATAAGTCCCAGCTGTGAGTGTGGCCCAAGACTGGAAGGGAGGAAGAAAGCTAGGAATTAGATGTGAGACTCAATTTTTCGTTTAGACTTGGTAAGAATCTTAACCATTGAAACCAATTCATAGAGGCCAAAAGACCATTTTTAAAATTTAAAGGGTCAAAACTACAGAATTTCCCCCAAGATACCAGAAAAGAGAGGCTACAGAGCATGTAAAAAGATGGGGGCTGGGGCTTTCCTGGTGGTCCAGTGGTTACGAATCTGCCTTGCAACGTAAGGGAAATTGGTTTGAACCCTGGTCCCGAAAGATCCCACATGCCATGAAGCAACTAAGCCCGTGTACCACAACTACTGAGCCCACACTCTAGAGCCTGGGAACTGCAACTACGGAAGTCCATGTGCCTAAAGCCTGTGCTCTGCAACAAGCCCAGCCACCCCATGTCGAGCTCTCACACTGCAATAGCGACTAGCGCCCACTCCCTTTACTTAGAGAAGGCCTGTGAGCAGCAAGGAAGATCCACCACAGTCCAAACAGAAAGAGAAGGGTTGGATTGGTGGTGGGGAGGAAGAGGGAAGTGGGAGGAGGAGAATGTATCCAATTTTCACCCCCCAACAAGTACACTTAAAATGTGAAGCAATATTTGAGAAAATGATACTGATAAGGGCTAAAGATAACTATCTAAAGTAACATCAAAGTTTTAAAAAGATCCAAAGTTTTTTTGGTGTTTTTTTTTTTTCTTTCTTTCTTTTTAAAAATACATGAGAAACAATAGTGCTTATCTGTGAAGTGGCTGGTGATAAGTGAGGAAGGGAGAATAACTTTTCAATTTATATCCTCCAACACCATTTGTGTGTGTGAAACCCTATGGACTGTAACCCATCAGCCTCCTCTGTCCATGGAACTCTCCAGGCAAAAATACTGGAGTGGGTAGCCACTCCCTTCTCCAGGGGATCTTCCCAGCCCAGGGATCGAACCCAGTTCTCCTGCATTGCAGGCAGATTCTTTACTGTCTGAGCCACCAGGGAAGCCTACCATGTGCCTATATTACATTTATAGTTAAAAAGTCAAAAAATTAAAAGCAATGATTCATGGTATTTCTGGATGTAATAGAAATCTATTGCTTGGAAAAAAATTTTTTTAATGTATTTGAGATAAGTCTGCAGTTACTTTATATACTTTTAAAGAATGAGGACAAATATAACTATTTTCACAAAGCAATTGTATATTCTTCCTTTTATCCATCAGTAGTTAAGTAGGAAGAAATCACTCTGGTCTATTCATGAAAATGCTCCTTTGCTCTGGATTGTGTCTGAGATTTTTAACTTTTGTGTACAATTTTGGCAGGGTTCTGAAGCAGCCAGACCTGTGGACTTTCAGCTTTATGCTTGCCATGCTTGCAATGAGGGCTACAGAAAGCAAACTGATTGGTGTGTGTGCAGAAAGATCCCATCTGCTGACAAGGGAGTTCCCGAGTAATGCCAGCACTGTCACTGAAACTTACAACACAGATCCTCAAACTCCAATTATCACTCATTTTCTCCACCTTCTTATCACTTGTGTTTGACAGCTGTTCAGTGACAATGAAAGAAAGGTTTTCCATCTCCAGGTATTATGCTGGTTGGCCAGATTAACCTTTGGAAAGATTTAATTATCTTTGAGAAGGCAGTTCCTCTGACAACATCCCTTTATCTATCTCGTCCAAATTGGTATTTGCTTCGGTGATTCTCATCCTGAGGCTTAACTCCCCTGTCACCTCACACTGTGAGTGGATGTCATCAAACACCAGAAGCTGAGCCTCTTTTCAGGAAACATTAATTCTGTGGTTGCCTATTTCCAGCTGTATCTTGATACACAGAAACATGCTTGAGGTTGTCTATCAGGATAAGAATTAAAATTAGGTCATGGGAAAAACAGGTTACAAAATGATCAGTACGGAATGAGCCCTTCAAATGGAGTAAATGTGTACATAGCAATGTGGTCTAGAAAAATACAAGTGACTACCAATGACTATCTCTGTATGGTGGGGTTACTGATTGTCTTTATTTGCTTTATGGTGATGCACTTTCTGGTTTTTCAGCCTACATATATTGCCCCTTTAACCCCACAAAGTAACAAGGCTATTTTAAGAATTAAATATGATTCAGAGTTGGGGAATTTTAGAAAGATGATTGAGTGTGACCCCTAACTTGAAAAAGAGCTCTAAAACAGTCTTATTTTAGAATTGGTAGACATGATACTCTCCTTTTTTCGAATTCCAATTCATTTGATTATTGAAACTGTTTGTTTGAAATAAAGTCACTTTCTGGCTTCCAGGCTTTCCAGACTTAATTTCTATGCTGAAGGGAATAGGAGATTGTGTGGCATCAATAACTGAATAGCATAATACCTCAGCTAGATTTCAGTATCTCTGTAGACAAACTGTTCATATACTTGTGTGTGTGTGTATGTGGGCGTTTGTCTATATGTGCTTGTGTCCATACAAGTGTGTGTGCACATGTGTAAAACCTTGTCTAATAGGTCCAATGGGAAAGGGTTACAATCAAAGTAAGTCAGCTTCCCCAGGATCCCTCAGCTGAAGACAGTAACAAACTCAAGACAGGGGTTTCTTCAGTCACCTCCTGACTGCCTCTCTGCACATAACAGGATATTCTGGTGATAGACCATTAGGTGAGCCTAGAACTTTCAAAGCAGGAATCTCGTCTTAGAATGTTGGTGGCCTATGAATCTGCCCAGAAGCACAGGAATGGGGAAAAAAATCATAGCCATCACTGGTCCATCCTCTGATGTTGACATTTGGGGCTTCTGGGGCGTCTTTCTGTAACCAGCATAAAAAGGATTACCACTCCTCCGAAAGACAACAGTTTATGTTTAGGGCTTACAGAGATAAGCAATAGTAATCCTTTTCCTTGACTGAGTCCAAGATCTACAGTGAACTAGAAGCTGAAAAGATGAAAATTAGAATGTCCACTTTATTTTTGAAAAAACTATTGGAGAACATTCTATAGGCGTGGTAATATTGAACTTCCTGACACTGAACCCCCAAACTAGACAACTCTATCATAGGCAATCAGACATAGGAACTTCTGAAATTGCAGGCCTGTGTATGTTGGAGGCACTTCAATAAATCTGAAACATAGAGGAACACATTCGATTGCTTGCCCACTACTGTCAGGACTATCCCTCTTAGACATCAAAAGAAAGAGAGACAGTAACTTGAAGACACATAGCTCCTTTCCTCAACTTACCCAACTGATAGAAGTGTGTGAGGGCAGGTAGAGAGATCAGGAGTGGAGAGAAAATCCTTCTGGATGGAAGCAGAGTACAAGGGAATAAGCTGCTCACCCATTGTGTTGGGTCTTACCTGTATTCTAGTCCTCATCAACACTATCTCTGTAAATCTGGCAGAGGGAACCTCTTACTGAAGAAACTGGACCTCAGTTTCTTCATCTTTACAATGGCCTGTTGGTCTAAATTAGTGATAACCCAATGAGACTGATCTGTTGTAATCATCAGAGAAGGATTTTGTCCACATTCAGGTGGCTTGAGAGCCACTGAATTCAATCACCTCTAGTCTCTTTCAGGTCTGAAACTTTACTCTTCTGTCACTTATTCCAAGTTATAACCACCCATTACATATGTTAAACAATTTTGAAGTTAAAACAAAAAGTATGTGAATCGGGTGAAAAATGGGCCAAAACATTTTCGAGCAATTTAGTGTCATTATTAACCCAAGGAAAAAATCTGAAAAGCTAAATGCTAAATCATTTGTAAAAGTTGATTAATTAAACATTCAAATAAGAGCAACATTAAGCCATGATTTATAATTCTCTTCTCTATGAAAGCACACTGAACTAGAAGATAGCTTAGCTATTTTATCCATATCATGCAATTTGCTCATATCTATTACTCTAATGGATTATTCATTTTGAAACTTGAGTCATCTGGGACAGAAAATGAGTAAAGAAGACCGAAAGTAGCTGCCAAATTTGGAGCCCAAGTTTGGATGTGAGCCAAGCAGAGGTGGTGAAGTGCAGATATTACCCTACAATAAAAGCTTGAATCTGCCAAAAGAATGCATTCCCATTACTATGGTCTGAATGTGTGTATCCCCCTAAAGATTCATATACTGGAATCTTAGCACTGAGTGTGACAATGTTAGGAGATGGAGGCTTGGGGAGGTAATTAAGTTGTAAGGGTGGACCCCTCAGAAATGTGATTAAGAATTTATAAAAGTGGCTCCAGAGAGATCCCTAGCCCCTTCCACCAAGTGAGGATACAACGAGAGGTCTGAAACTCAGAAAAGGGCTCCCACTCAACCATGCTGGCACCTTGATCTCAAACTTTCAGCCTCCAGAACTGTGGAAATAAATGTTGTTTATAAGCTCCCTAGTTTGTGGGATTTTGTTATAGTAGTCCAAATTGACTTCGATATCCATTAACACATTTATAGCATGGCCTTCAACCAAAGGGGAAGTTAATTCATTTCTTCTTTAATCATCTTTGTTTGCCCACATTGAAATGATACCATTGGATAACTACAGATAAACTGAAGCCTTAAGTCACAAACTGGCCAAGCAGGAGTTATTTAAAAAGACAGAGAGGCTTAATCTTTCATTCATTCATTTATTCAACAAGAACTATTTGAGTACCTAACTATAGGAAATGGCAACCCACTCCACTATTCTTACATGAGAAATCCCATGGCCAGAGGAGCCTGGAGGGCTACAGTCCATGGGTTTGCAGAGTCAGACATGACTTAGCAACTGAGCATGAACACTGTATGCCAGGCACTCACTGTGTTAAAAACTAAGGGTTATGATAATAAATAAGATGGAGTTCTTATTTTGGATTTTCTCCTCAAACTGACTTTAACAAAGTGAGCCATTTCAAGCAGGACCATGGTAAAGGAAGAATGATGGAGTAGCATATTCCAGACAGACTAATCCGGTATGCTACTGATTCCTAACAAATTTTCCCAGGCCACAGCAAAATGAAAAAGAATCAGATGTATGTGAATGTGGGGTGGGAGAGGTGGGGTTGGGACAGGGAGTTGGGTAAGATGGCCACCTTGGAAAAATTATTCTTTAGTCTAACCACAGTCCCTCCAAATTTGGGGTATTAAAAAAGGTTTTATGAAGTATAGTATCAATAAATGCTTGGGATTTCTTTCAATATCCTCATTTTGCAAACTCAAAAGCTAGAAATCCTATGTCAGTCCACAAATTGTTTTGGAAATTTTACTTGCTCTTGATTACTGAAGGCTAGGGAATTCTGTGCTAAAAAGAATGAGGAAGATGTACAGGCTGATTTGGCAGATGTAATACACCTTGGAAGAAAAAGAGCACTATTAAATCTCAGATTAATAGATGTTGACATAGTAGGAAAAGCTGGCTGACAGGCAGTAAGTGCAAAATCATTGAGTCAGCTCTCTCTCTACTTTGTTGGTTGACTCTCAAGTCTGGGTTAAGACTTGATTGTATCACAAGCTAGTTGGCATATATATGACATGTTTTTCTTCAGGAGCTCAGTATGCTCTGATCAGTACTGGTCATTTCTTACTATCCTGTCTCCACCAATATTTGAGAAAAGACTAAGGAAGAAAGAAGCCAACGATGTTCTCAATAAAAAATACACAACACTTGCTCTGAATTGAGGAGAAGGCAATGGCACCCCACTCCAGTACTCTTGCCTGGAAAATCCCATGGACAGAGGAGCCTGGTGGGCTGCAGTCCATGGGGTCGCTAAGAGTCGGACACGACTGAGCGACTTCCCTTTCACTTTTCCCTTTCATGCATCGGAGAAGGAAATGGCAACCCACTCCAGTGTTCTTGCCTGGAGAATCCCAGGGACGGGGGAGCCTGGTGGGCTGCCGTCTATGGGGTCACACAGAGTCGGACACGACTGAAGTGACTTAGCAGCAGCAGCAGCAGCTCTGAATTGAAGAAAATCTTACTCCTTCTGAATAGGGTAAAATAAAGTTAATTATAAGAAACTAGAACAGCAGAAGTCTAGAGATCCTGTTTGGAAGGTTACCAAGGTCCATATGACTTTGGGGAGATCTCATACAATGCACCCTGCAGAGGTAAGCTCTTTCCTTTCCTATGTGCAGTCCTGGCCCTGACAGTGTTCTCTATTCAATCTGAGAAGAGGTCAGGAGAAAGAGAGAAGACCAGCAGTGAGTCTGAGGCAGCCAAGTAAAACAAAAGCAATGCTGAGTAAATGAAAAGCAATACAGAGTGGATGAGTCACAGGGGTCTTACACCAAAGACTTTATATGCCTTCATACCCTTCTGCCCAACCACTCACCTTATGACCCTATGTTCAAGTTCATAATTAATTCCTGTTTTCCAGGAGCAACTCTGCCATTTATTTAGTCCCTTTCCTTTCTCCCCCTGTTCAAAGTACATCAGTTGCCATGGAAACTATGATGCTCATTCTAGAGGTGGAGTCCAGAGAGATCAACAAACAGAAGAAGAGAGATTTAATCTCAGGGTTTGCAATACAGACCCCGAGTTGTAAAATTGCACAAACTGAATAAATGCCATGTGACTTCAACCTCACAAGTACATCCTACTTGGACCAACTCACTCTTGAACCAATTAATAAAATTCTAACAGCAAAATCAAACCTGCATAGAGGTTTCTGGGCTGTTCTTCACCGGAGCTTTCATATCAACTAATCCATCAAGGAAAGTGCTTCCTGCAAAAGCATCTAAGTGAAGGATTTATGTTCCCCTGTCTCTCAGGTGAGAGCCAGAGTCAAGCTCTTACAAACCACTGCCCTCTTTTCTTTGGCACCAATGTTATACATCGCCTTCTCCTAAATGTTATCTAATTAAAGCCCTCAAACCTTTCAAACTTTCTTGTTTACCAAGAGATTTCTCCAAGGAACATACCAAAACCAGTGAGGACTGAAGGACTGAGATCACTGTCCTCTCAGTGGTAGACCACTGTCATCCCCCTCTTCAACCTTTCTTCTAGCCATGAGCGCCAGAATATCACCACTAGTCCAACCCATGGCTAAGACATGGCTAAGTCCAACCCAGGCTAAGACATGTTATTCTTGGCCTTTTCATTCAACAGGCACTGAATGTTTGTATCAATACAACAGAATTAATGTCCAGAAGTTCCTTTACAACCCAGGGTATTCTAAGTCATAATAAATTTATTTATTCATTTAGTTTTATTTAGAATTTAGCCTCAATTCATTTAGTTCCTCTTTTACATCTTGAGTTTTTGCAATGGAAAGAACAGTATTTAACTATCTAGTAAATCAGTGTCCTGATCTTCAAGCAGTGTTCTCCAGATTCTGTGGAGCTCGATTTTGAAAGGATTGAATCTGAACCTTGATATTATAGGGTCAGGTTAAAATGTTCCAGTTACTTCCAATCAGTAAGTAGGTACAGAAACATCAGCCTTATCAATGTGTACCAGTTCCCTCAACAGATGGAGCTGAAGGGCATGCAGTAAAGGGATAATACCAAGACATGTCAAAGATTAAGGGAACAAGCAGGGGACAGTGCCTAGAACTAGCAACAGTGAGAAGTCCTTTAGATCTAGCAGAGCTACTGAAACAGAGCAGTAAGCTGTAGGAGAAGAGCCTTTGGGGAGGAGTTGTGGCATTTAGTAGAGGAAGGCAGCCCTTCCTGACTGTAGCCCTTCCTGACTGCATTCTAGCTGAAAGGAAAGGGAATGGGATATGAGGAATTTGGGAAGGATGAACAAATACTGCAATCTCTCATCCTGCTGTCTCCTTGCCTTCCCTTTGACTGAACCTAAACAGAAGAGAGAAGACATAGGGGCTAGGGGATGCATAGAGGTTTTTCTCCTGGGGCAAAAATCAGGTGGAGAAGGATTAAGGAAAACTTGATGAGTAAGCAAAATATTCAGCATGCAATACATTCTGTATGTAGACTAGCAAATAAGCCAGTGCCCACCGAGGAATAAGTTCCTCACATATAATTATACAAGTCTTGGGAGCTTGAAGCATTTACTTTGTTGTAGAAAGAGGAAATATACACAAACCAACTAGAAAACACTAATAAGCACACAATAGACTTACCACCAAGACAGGTGACTCCCACGTACATCTAGAAAATTAGTTGTCATACCACTTCTTGGAGGAGTGATTTTTCCTGTCTTTCCTTTTCACAGATAAGAACTCAGATTCCATGAGAAATCATTAATATCACAGCTCTAATAACTAACATTCAGTTGCACACTATGTGCTGGACTCTGTTCAAAATATATAGCCCAGATTAATGCATTTAATTCTAACAGTTCAATAATGAGCATCATTATCCCCATTTTCTAAAGAAGGAAAGTTTGATGACTCAGAAGTTATATATCAAGTCAATGGTGATACCAGTATCTGAACCCTGGCAGCCTGACTCAAGAGCCTACACTCTTAAACCATACATTTAACTAGCTCCCAATTTATTTTCAGTAGAGTTACACTGCTGCTGCTAAGTCACTTCAGTCGTGCCCGACTCTGTGCAACCCCACAGATGGCAGCCCACCAGGCTCCCCCATCCCTGGGATTCTCCAGGCGAGAACACTGGAGTGGGTTGCCACTTCCTTCTCCAATGCACGAAAGTGAAAAGTGAAAGTGAAGTCACTCAGTCGTGTCCAACCCTTAGCGACACCATGGACTGCAGCCTTCCAGGCTCCCCCATCCATGGGATTTTCCAGGCAAGAGTACTGGAGTGGGGTGCCATTGCCCTCTCCAGAGTTACACTACTACCCATTATTTTCATGTTCAGTTCAGTTGCTCAGTCGTGTCCGACTCTTTGCGAACCCATGAATCACAGCATGCCAGGACTCCCTGTCCACCACCAGCTCCCGGAGTTTACCCAAACCCATGTCCATTGAGTTGGTCATGCCATACAGCCATCTCATCCTCTGTTGTCCCCTTCTCCTCCTGCCCCCAATCCCTCCCAGCATCAGAGTCTTTTACAATGAGTCAACTCTTTGCATGAGGTGGCCAAAGTATTGGAGTTTCAGCTTCAGTATCAGTCCTTCCAATGAAAACCCAGGACTGATCTCCTTTAGGATGGACTGGTTAGATCTCCTTGCAGTCTAAGGGACTCTCAAGAGTCTTCTCAAACACCACAGTTCAAAAGCACCAATTCTTCTGTGCTCAGCTTTCTTTATAGTCCAACTCTCACATCCATACAGGACTACTGGAAAAACCATAGCCTTGACAAATGGACCTTTGTTGGCAAAGTAATGTCTCTGCTTTTTAACATGCTGTCTAGGTTGGTCATAACTTTCCTTTCAAGGAGTAAGCGTCGTTTAATTTCATGGCTGCAATCACTATCTGCAGTGATTTTGGAGCCCAAAAAATAAAGTCAGCCACTGTTTCCACTGTTTCCCCATCTATTTGCCATGAAGTGATGGGACCAGATGCCATGATTTTCGTTTTCTGAATGTTGAGCTTTAAGCCAACTTTTTCACTCTCCTCTTTCACTTTCATAAAGTGGCTCTTTAGTTCTTCTTCACTTTCTGCCATAAGGGTGGTATCTGCATATCTGAGGTTATTAACATTTCTCCCAGCAGTCTTGATTCCAGCTTGTGCTTCTTCTAGCCCACCGTTTCTCATGATGTACTCTGCATATAAGTTAAATAAGCAGGGTGACAATATACAGCCTTGATGTACTCCTTTTCCTATTTGGAACCAGTCTGTTGTTCCATGTCCAGTTCTAACTATTGTTCCATGATTTCCATATAGGTTTCTCAAGAGGCAGGTCAAGTGGTCTGGTATTCCCATCTCTTTCAGAATTTTACACAGTTTATTGTGATCCACACAGTCAAAGGCTTTGGCATAGTCAATAAAGCAGAAATAGATATTTTTTCTGGAACTCTCTTACTTTTTCGATGATCCAGCAGATGTTGGCAATTTGATCTCTAAAAGGAAAGATATTCCCATTTGAATTCAAAGTTCCAAAAAATAGCAAGGAGAGATAAGAAAACCTTCCTCAGTGATCAATGCAAAGAAATAGAAGAAACCAACAGAATGGGAAAGATAGAGATCTCTTCAAGAAAATTAGAGATACAAAGGGAACATTTCATGCAAAGATGGGCTCAATAAAGGACAGAAATGGTATGGACCTAACAGAAGCAGAA